>CM050412.1:62380782-62563282 GCA_027564155.1 Gymnocypris eckloni scoliostomus | reverse complement strand
AACCAGTTAATAGTGAGAATTGGTCCCTAAACTAAAGTGTTACCAAGTTTTCTTAGGGGTAGGGTTAGTGTGTAGTGATTATAATGTATGTGTCTGTGGTTCTTGGACTGATTTCTTCTTCAGTAATCCTCATTACAGCATTTCTCTCTCACCTGTTTATCTTGTTCCTTCACTTGTTTCTTTTTTGCTTTCTCCTCCTCCTCTTTCCTCTTTTTCAGTTTGAGCAGCTTTGGAACATTAATTCCACTCTGGAAAGAAAGAAAGAAAGTTGCTGATGATTTATTTTTAGTCTTTGATCCTGTGTGTAATTCATCTGTTGTGTGTGGCACCTTCTTTAATAGAGCCTCTTGATAGAGTTCAGCATTTGCATAGTAGATCATTGCAGAGGAACGGAAGATAGTGATACCTGGAATTGCTTTAGCCTGTCCAGAAACACAAATATAGATGATATAAGTACCATAAACAAACACACGCGTAAATGAGAAGTTTGCCTGTAAGTCTCACCTCTTTATATGACTCCGTTTCTAAGTACAGTTCTGTGTCAGACACCCTGCCAAGCAAAGAGTACCTGGGACTAGACAGAAAGAAATAACGGCAGTTGTGCTTATGAAATAATCAGGATCTTGACACGTGCACGCGCACACACGCACACACACACACACAGCTGGGTCCTGCAGATCACAGTGAGCAGTGTGAAGACGATGGAAGCTGCCAGACCCAGGTCCAGATTCAACAGAACAGTACAGAGAAACGTCACCAGCCACACCAGCTAGAGAGACAGACAAACAGAGAAACCCAGTCAGGACACAGAATCATGTACAGACACAGATTTAGAGTCTTGATGATCAGATCTCACCAGATCTACTCTGTTGCTCTTCCATAGAGCAGGAATATCCCGACACTGCATGAACATTCCCTTCAGATTCACAAACACGATGCTGGACAGCACGGCCTGATGACACACACACACACACACACACACACACACACACACACACACACACACACACACACACACACACACACACACACACACACACACACAACCACTGCTTACAAACTGCTCTGATGTGCATGAACCGTGTAAAAAAATAAGTTGAGAAAACATAAAAGTTGAAGGCAACCAGCTTCAGCAGAGTTTTCTCAACTTGTTGTTTTCAGTTTATACAACAAGACGTTGAGAAACTCCAAAATCTCCTAAAAAATCTGCTCAAGCTGGTTGCCGTAAACTTTTTTTCTCACAATGTATGGAGGATCAGGATTTAAATGCCATTTATTATAATTCTTTAATAAAGAATTCTGAGATTAACCACACCATTGCAAACTTTCATTTTGACAGTCTCTTCTATATGAAATTTGTATAATAATTTGTAAGTTCATATTTTGTACATTTTCAAAAAATTTGCTTTGTTTTCATAGAAATGTATATGTTTTGCTTCTGACTTTCTACAGTGTATTTGCAGTGCTGTGACTCTTCACTGTAGAACCCGCCTTATGGCACGCCACGATTGGTCGATTATGTACAATGCCTGCACACTATTGGTCAAACTACTGTTCAGTCATAAACTTCATCAAGTATGAAAACAACAGGAAAACAAAGCCAAACCCAGGACATTTTCGTCAATTTAGAAATCCCGGCCAGGACATGTCCAGAAAATAAAATAGGATGCATGCTCACCCACTTATAATTAAAAATGTACAGATATTTACAGCGAAATATTCAGATACATACAAACATTTATGCAGTTAGTTCGACTAAGTATCTACAGCTTGTGTGTTTAGAATTTTGTAGTTATTTATTCACTTTAAATAAAAATATGTCCTTGGCAAGTCATTGACTATGTGGATGCAACTAACGAACAATGAACAAATAAATTATAAGAGCAGTGTTTATGCAATTTAAATGTATTGCTTAATACAATTTTAGTAAATTTAGTACTTAAACACATTTATGGCAGGCAGTTGCCAGGGCAACATTTGCAATTTTTTAAGTGTAAGTAATTTTTATTTTATTTTATGTTGAGCTCTGTTTTGATTATTTTATTTCAGCTCTATTTCAGTAACTTACAATTATTTTTAATAGTTTTGGTTTTAGTTAACAATAACAACATCGGACACAAGAGCCAGAAATGAATGTAAATATGTGGAGAAAGGTACTGAATGACAGAGTTTTATTAATTATAATTATTGTAATTTCATAGTTGAACTCTGTATCACAAAAGCCTCTCTCTATATTAATTGTAGCTGTACTTCGACCAATGTTCATTTGAGTGCATGACTTACTGTGGGCAGCTGCTCAAAAAGTGGACCAAGCTTTAAAACTGTAATGAACACAATAACAGCAGATATCATGCCAGCCACCTGTGTGACACAAAAAGCATATTTGTAGTTGTGCATAAGACTCAAGATTCAAGATTTGTATTCGTCATGTACACATACAGAATATAACCAGCAGTAAAATGTAAGAATACTGAATATTTTACATGTATACTGTATGTACAAATGTTTGGGGTCTGCATGACTTTTCATGTTTTTGAAAGAAGACTCTTCTGTTCGCCAAAGCTGCATTTATTTGATCAAAAATACAGTAACATTTAGAAATTTTATTAAAATAGTTTTCTGTGTGAATTTTCAGCATCATTACTCCAGTCTTCGTGTCACATGATCCTTCAGAAATCATTCTAATATGCTGATTGGCTGTTCAAAGAACATTTATTATTATTATAACTTCATAACTTTATTTTTCAGGATTCAGGAGTAAGTTCAAAATAACAGCATTTATGTGTAACAGAAATGTTTCGTAACATTACAGATCTTTAATAAATAAATAAATAAATAAATAAATCTTACTGGGCCCAACCTTTTGAACTCCAGTGTATTTTTGTGCTTAGTGAAAAATCACCTGTGTCTTCCCCCCCGTGCTCTCCTGCACAAGACTGCGAGACATGGAGGAAGTGACGGAGTAGCACTGGAAGAAGCCACCGATGGTGTTACTGAGCCCCAACGCCACCAACTCCTGCCGAGGGACAATGAGAGACGCTCACCACCGCACACTGCACATATACTTTTCAGAGCATATCTACGTGATTAGGTGTGCTCTATATGTGTGACATGGGTTGATTGGACCATGTCAGTTTTGAGTGACAGATGCTGTACCTGATTGCTGTCTACTTTATATCCATGTTTGAGAGCGAATGTCTTGCCTAGAGAAATGCTGATTGCATACCCCACCACAGCCACAGCAAACGCATCTCCAACCACTGAGGAGAAGAAACCCACCTCTGGGACTCTGGGCAGCACCAGCCTGAAGAGCGTCAGACGTCATAGATTATTAACATGACTCTAGGGCGATTATAGTTAACTAAAATAAAAACCGTTACTTCAAATCAAATCAAATATTAACTGAAATTAAATCTTAAAAATAAAGGTTCTACAACTGTTTTTTTAATCACGTCATATAAGAACCATTTTTGGTTCCCCGAAGAACTTCCTGCGAACAGTTTTTAAAATAAGCATTTTTTCTTAGTGTGAAGAACATTTTAATAATCTAAAGAAAAAAAGTTCCAGTATAAAGAATGCATTGTGCAATGGACAGTGGATGTCTAAGGCTCTTCAAGGAACCACGGACGCCAATAAAGGCTTATTTATTTTAGCTAGTTATTTAGACTTATTATTAATTAGACTTATTTTAGCTAGTTGCTAAAGCAATATTTCTAAAATGACTAAAACTAAATAAATAAACTAAAACAAATACATTTGAATTAATAAAAACTATATATAGGTTTTTAGAACGAACAAAGATTACAAAAACATTAACAAAAAATCAAGTGAAAATATAATATATTAAAATAAAATCTCATTCAAAATACAAAACATATTTTAATAGCAGTGTGTGTTGTTGAATTTAGTGGTTTACATTCAAATTTCCTTGTTCGTAAATTACAGTTTTATACTGTACATTTTACAGTTTTGTTCTGTAAATGTGTTTACAGTTTTTTTCTGTAGTTTTTACAAAATTATTCTGGCAACCACAGCGGCCAAAATTATTTTGTAAAAACTACAGATTTCTTTTACAGTGTATGTAATTAGTAAATGATATATTTTTTTCAATTTTAGGTGACTTATGCCTTTAACACAAACTTTAATGGTACATCAATGATACTAAAATAACACTGCTCTCTGCTGACCTTTGTGTGTCTTTTATATGTTTAAGAAAGTCAAAAGTCCTCCAAATGTCTCACGTGAGGCGTACAGAAAGTGACAGAACTTCATGAGGCATGGGATTAGTGCTTTACTGTAGACGTGTTTTAATGGATTAACAAAGTCAGCCAACCGAGTTTAAGACCGAGAAGTGAGTCATCAAGAAAACTTTCTAACCTCCTGCATGAGGTCGGTGTTTTTGCTGCAAACATTGTCAGACTAAAGTGATTTTAAGCCAGCTGTTGCTAAAGCTCACTGTGTTCCTCTAGTGTCCATTCAAAGTAACTTACCCACTGGGAATTTCTCCCACCACGTCGACACCATTAACAGCTCTCAGATCAGCATAATGAGAAACAAGAGTCCCTGCAATAATCTGTAAATACACACAACGCGTTTGCATCTGTCTCTTTGTGTACTTACTAGGTTGTGGTTTTCTGGTTTGACATCTGAAGAAACATGAGCTACTCACCACCATGAGCTCGATGGGAACAGGGAGGAGTAATCTGTGACTGTAGCAGGAGTTGATCTCTTTCACGATGATCAGAGCTGTGAGAGCCACCAGACTGATCAGAAGAGAGGGAATGTGAGTCTGTGGTAATAACCTGCCCAGCTCCACCAGAGTCTAAAGACAGAGAGGAGTTCATTCATGTGCATTTTTTAAATGTGACTGAAGTTGTTTCTGTAGATTGATTGTACTTGTGTGCATATTAGTGCAGTGCTTTGAGTGACGGTGGAGGCAAGAGTGAGTTTGGGAATATAACTAATATAAAGAGGCTAATTAATTAATGGTATTATTAAAACCCTTAAGCAAGTTATTGTGAATGCACTTTTCTCTTGTCTCGCCGTCTAAATGTAAATTATGGAAACCAATCCCAGTATTAAACCCTGATGTCTCAAAACAGTGGCGCTGATTTCAGTGAACGGGACGCAGAGTTAAAGTCCTGCTCAAGTCAATGCAAAGACTTTTCACAGTTCCACGTGGACACTTAACCTGGGTTGGAGCTCTTAAGATGCACCAGATTAATGCATTTCATTTTAAAATGTACAAAATTGTCTTGTTCTACCCATCATATTCTCACAAAACCCTGTGGGAAACACTATATCTATTGATAAGCACGATTAGCAAACCAATGTAATGTGAGCATTTTGATGTCATTATTCCGTTGGTTGGTATTTAATATAACTTTATCAGTCCAGCACTTTTAGCCACTAATTGACCAGATGTTTCTTGTGGATTTCTTTCTTTTCTTTTTTTTTTTACTGGTCCAGTTTAGATTTATGTAATTTTAAATACACACACTGCTTAATTGGCTATACTTGAAGATGGATCTTTTTTCATCCAACTGTAAAGACCTTATGTGCAAGAGAAACAAGCCATAAAAAGCCTTTCATTTTTGCGGTAGTATATTGTTATGGCATCGCTGTTGAAGAGTAATTAGCTGGTAAATAGATTTACTCATTGAAAACGTTAATAAAAGTTATCAAGAGCATTGAAATGTTTGAAGTGGATGTCAAATGTCAATAGACCGGGGAGATTGTAAAACAAGCAGTTCATTTATAAATACATAAGAAAAACTTCATGCTGTGGAAATACAAACTGGAAGACAAAAGATAACGAGGGCAGTGATAAAAAGGGGCAGGGCTAAAGTTTATTAAAGTTTAGACAATTAACACATTAAACCAAAAGCCTTATACTCTACTGATCTCTCTATCATTCTGAATGGTCAGTTCTTTCTTTCTTTCTTTCTTTCTTTCTTTCTTTCTTTCTTTCTTTCTTTCTTTCTTTCTTTCTTTCTTTCTTTCTCTTTCTTTCTTTCTTTCGTTCTTTCTTTCGTTCTTTCTTTCTTTCTTTCTTTCTTTCTTTCTTTCTTTCTATCGTATGATTCCAATTTCAATGTAGGAAAGGTAGTTTGAATATGAAATAGTATTTTTTCCAGTACCTTACATAGAAAGCGACTCAAAGAGTGGTTCAGATACATATAATTAGAAACAGGATGGGATGATTGCTTCATAAGAGGTTTGGGGGCCTTCATATAGAGTCCATTAACAGGAGAGCCAGGGAGCCCATAGTCCAAAGATCTTGTCTAAGAGGCCTTGTAGGCTATAGAACCATATATTCAGGTAAAAATAAACATTTGTTATTGCAGTTAATAATATAAAATATAATTAATTGTGATCGACGGTTAATTGCAATATGATGGAGTTTACTTTTACCCCAGTTTGCTATAGGAGTAGCCACTGAGATTTTAGCCTAAATGCGATAATAAACTCCATTATATGGGCTTAATATCTTAATGTCTTATAATATCTAATAATATCTTATGATATCTAATAATGAATATATTATATATTTTTTTAAAGCTGTATGTATTTAAAAAAACATTCATGATTTTCTATTTGGTAAACAAAATATTTTGAGAATGTGTAATTTATTTTCAAAGTCATGAATTAAATTCCCATTGCTGTATGCCGTTTACGCCACAGAAAAAAAAATGATAATAGCAACTTTATACCTCAATTATAATTTTATTTCAATCCGAGGTTTCTATCTTGCAATATTGATTTAACATCTCAAAATTCAGTTGTTGTTTTTTTTCTCAGAACTGTGAGTTAACAGTCTGGAAAGGCCATTATTATTATTAATAATAATTAGCAATACAAAATAAAAATAAATCTGTTAATTTACAATCTTAAATAAAAGGCCTAAATGGCAGTGTCGGTCAGAATGATTGCATGCTATTCTCCGTTTACGTTGTTAGATTGAACCAGCTATACTCACATGCAGCAGCTGCAGGGGTCCACTGAATCGTCTGGGTGAAACTCCAAACATGTATTTGAGTTGAGAGGTGATCACGTGAGTGGCCGCACCTGTCGTGTAGCCCCGCACTAACGGCTCGGAGAGATACGTCACCACAAACCCGAACCGAACCAGACCCAACAGAACCTACAGAAACCATCACTTCATCAGCAAAACCTCTTTTCTACAAAACAAACACATGAAACTTGACAGGTCCAAGGTGCTTGTTGATTTGATTTTTTAGGCTGTTTGTTTGTTTAGTTTGCCCTGGATGGAATTGTTTGTTATTTTTATTGATACTTGCCATTTCTTTATTCTTTTATTTTCTTGTGCAGCTTATTTATTTGAGTGTTTTAACATTCATTAAAGAATTTTACCCCACTATTAACATGCATTGTTTTTTTTCCAATAATATTTTTTATTTTGCAAGACTCGCCTGAAATATGCCGCACAGTAACGTCGTTGCTGCAGCCACTTTCACCCGCTGAGCATCTCTGGCCTCCGTGTCCATGACGACCGATCCATTTGTCCCATTGGTTAGAAAGTGATCGTCAGGAGCCAGTCGCTCTGAGACGCTGCCGATCATTATGCTAATCACTGCAAAGGTTCCTGGAACATTTAAGGAACGCAAATCAGGGCCCGGTTGCATAAAAGGTTAAGACTAGTCTTAAAAGTTAGTCAGCTCATTTTTTTTTCCTTAAGACTGGTCATACATTTGTTCATTCAGTTACATAAAAATGTAGATTAGTCTGAGTTGAATCCTAAAATAAGACTGATTAGCCTTTGGCTAACTGCTAGTTGGCCAGACTAGTTCTTAAGATACTGTCTTAACATAGAGACTAAGTTTATGCAACTGGCCACAGGTGTTTTCATACTGTGTGTGCAGGCTATGACGATTATACATGATAATGCAGGTCAAAATATTGCATACCGGTATAAAATATATTTTTAAATGTATATATGCCTATTTTTTTTATTCCCTTACCTATGGAGATGTGTCTGGAAGTACCAAAGATGAAGTACACCAGTACAGGATAGAAGGAGGTGTAAAGACCAAAAACAGGTGGCACAGAAGCCAGGAGAGCATACGCCATACCTGAGTATCAAGACACACACACACACGCACGCACGCACGCACGCACGCACACACACACACACACACACACACACACACACACACAATGTTGGTTTTTATGGTTTACGAGGACTCTCCATAGGCGTAATGGTTTTTATACTGTACAAGCTGTATGTGCTATTGCCCTACACCTACCCTACACCTAAACTTAGCCCTCACAGGAGACGGTGCATTTCTATTTTCCCTCAAAAAAACTCACTCTGTATGATTTATAAGCATTTTAAATTATGGGGACACTGAAAATGTCCTCATAAATCACCTTCTTGTAATACCTATGTCATACCCATGTCATTATACAAATGTGTGTCCTCATAAACCACATAAACATGCACACACACACACACACACACACACACACACACACACACACACAATATATCCCTTTGACTTCCCATTCACATCAGCTGTTATGATTTATTTAAAACATTGTTCAGATGGATTATCAGCTCTATTGGGGAGGACATTCTGGCAATGGTGTTTTGTTTTTTTTCGTTATATTTTTGAAAAAGTTTTCCCTATGTGTGTTTCCTTTGTAACTTGCACCTGTAAACTGACCCTGAGGCAGATGCATGATTCCCACGCTGACACCTGAAACCAGGTCACCAAGTCCATTCTCCCGAACAGAATACTGGGGGATCCAGGAGAGAAGCGGTATCCACTTCAGAATCCAGATCTTCCACTGTCCCACAGAGCACCTCGAGCAGACAGTGAGCGAATAAACAGCTTTATAGAATGTGTTTATAGAACATAACTTCATTTTAAAGCATCCCAATATATCCACAAGATTAGAACAGCAAACACTACATTTTGGCTAGTGAGATGCCAAGCTCATTTGTTTACAGTAGACTATGTGTCCCGAAAAACATCAAGATAGAGCTGTACTGTGATAAAAGATACACTGGAAAAAAAGGTAACCAGAAAAAGGTTACTTTTATTCAAGTGTGAAATATTATTTAACATACCAACAAAAAACTGGGTTAAATCAGGAAGAAATAGCTTTTTGAAGGCAACAACTGGTTGCCATTTTTACAGTGTGTGAAATGACAATAACATGACATGCTCTTCATAGTTTTCAAGCAATCGTACATGTAAACAGTTATGCTGCTTTCTGAATGGTTATGCAAGCTCACATTTTACAACATCCCTAGTATAAACAAGACTGTTCAGTTGACTGTTTGAACTTGTCTGAATGTGTATAATATTCATTTTTAAAAAAGCTTACTAATTTGTAAGTAACACCAAGATCATGGGTTTGATTCTCATCATACACTCATACAGTGTGTATGCATACAATACAATGTACGTTGCTTTGAAGAATCTGCAAGGTGCATGCCGATATTGATCCATATTGCAACTGTTTGCTGTAGAACCAAATTTAGACAGGTTTCGTCACACTGTCTTTGCTTCTTACCTCACAGAGTCACAGATCTTCTGCTTTAAAGAGGACCGCTGGATTTCAGTCTGCCGTTGGGCTACTTCATCTAGTTTAAGTTGATCCAGGATGATCCTCTCCACACAGACTGTTGCTCCAGCAGGATCAGATACACCCATGCCTGCCCTGTTCATGTTCATATATGCTGCAGGTTTAGGGGTTTCAGCAAACCACCTCAAACCCCTCCCAGGGGTTCACGTATGGATTGAGACGTTTTTCTCTCGCTGAGTATGTGTCTTTGAAGATTCTCTTTTCACTGAGAATAATGAGTCCATTTATTGGTTTTCAAGCAGAAATCACAGACATGATGGAAGGCATCATCTATAGGTGCAGCCAAAGGCGGATGTCAACGTGCAGTAATGAGTTCAAAGCAGAAACGTCCACATGGGAAAAGTTCTTGGGTCCTTATCAGAGTCTTCACAGGTCAATCCCACACCACACCCACAGCAGTCCCATAAACACGAGCGTGCCAAATGGATCACGCATCTGTAAATGAACTCACGGCACTTCACCGACTCACAAACACACTGGCAAACAGAGTGTTCTTCTTTTTATCCCTTTACTGACTTAAACTTCTTGTCCAGAGCACATTTTGAACAATATCTGGACAGTCTGTGCCAGACCAGGAATGTTGTTCAGAATAATGACAGTTTCAGTCTTTGTTATGCTGATTAAATGATATATTTCAAGGCTATCTTTTAGCCAAATGAAAGCCTATGCTATAGTTAATAACACTGTCTGGTGTGCTTTACTTTTTGTCATGTGTTAGATTACTTTTAGACGTTTTATTTGTCAAGATGACTTCCACTAGTAGGCCGAACACATTTTAAGAGTTGTGGACTTGTGTAGCAGTCAAGTCACTGAGTAGCCTATGAAACCAACTTACCAGACATGGTTATGGAAATATACTTGATATTATTTTGGAAAAACATTAGCTGAATTTGACAGATGAATGTAGAGTTCCAAAATGTCTGATTTTAGTTCTATTTTTGAGTCCATTTAATGAAAATTACAAAATTCGTTTAACATACACCATTCTTTTGTGACAACATGCCCCTACAGCAAGGCATGATTTTACATAATAAAGGATCATTTCTGTTGTTTATTCAGCGTTATTTCAAATTAGATAAGATGAGATGAGAAAAATAAGCAATCTTCTACCTCGTATTAATACAATTGTATTATAGCTTATTTAATAGCATTTCAGTTAAATAAATAATAAGTAAAACAGGTACAGAACACAATTCATGAAATAACAAAAATGAAGAACATAAAAACATCAAACCTTTATTTTTGGACAACAGAAACGGCAATGAAAGATTTCTTAAACTTAACATTTATTAAAAATATATACATTTTATTTATTATATTTATGTTAACCACCAATTACATGTTTATATTTTTCTTAAATATCAAGTGCTGTAAAAAGTTTGTAACAGAAATACATTGAAAGGGTGACACCGTACAGTAAGACATCTATACGAACTTCAATATTTTTATTACAAAATATAGCCTTTATCATAACTTACTAACACTTTTCTGAGACATTTTTGCAATTGCATATTTTTCTAAAATGTTCTGCTTGAAACTTTTTCTTAAAAATAATGTGTGTGTGTGTGTTGCTGTTCAGAGATGGCGTTTTTGTAACACTGATCGTGTTTTTGTTATGTTTTCTGTAAGGCAGGATTGTGGTCAGCAGCACTGATGCGCGTCCCCGCTGATGATTGACAGCTCGACTCCGCCCCTCACACTCGCGTCATCATGTGGTGAATCCCATCAGCGAAGCCGGGCTCCGGAGGAAAAGAGAGCACAGCCAGAAGATGCTCGAGACTTTCTGAAGAACAGTATGTTAGTCTCTTTCCTGTCGTTTCATCTCAGTAAATATCAGAAAACTCATGTCCGTTCAAAACAGCGGCTACAGCGCGCTTCACAGGTGAGCTGCGGCTCGGCACGATGGACTGCACACACACACTGGAGGAGCGAGCAGAGGTGAGGAAACACCAGCACAAACACCGCCTCAAGCGCCGCTTCGAAGTGCACGAGACGCTGGGCAGAGGCGCCTACGGTAAAGTCAAGCGAGCGGTGGAGAGACGCTGTGGAAAGACGGTGAGCGACTTCAGCTGCTTTTATATCAGGTCTTGCATTGCATTGTGTTGTTTTGAATCAAGAAAAAATGCTTAGGCTTATATAAAAATGCTAAAATTAGTTATTTGTATTATGATATCAGCATCTCTCTCTCTATCATCTAACGTTATCTATTTATCTATATGTCCATCTATCTCTGTCTATCTATCTATCTATCTGATCTATCTATCTTGATCTATCATCTATCTATCATCATCTATCCATCCATCCATCCATCCATCCAGGTCAGGTCAGGTCAGGTCCAGGTCATCCATCCATCCAGGTCAGATCCAGATCTATCAGATCATCTGATCATCTGATCATCCATCATCCAGGTCAGGTCTTGATCATCTATCAGATCTGATCCATCAGGTCAGTCATCTGGTCATCTGATCCAGGTCTTGATCAGGTCCAGGTCAGGTCAGGTCTATCAGGTCTGATCCAGTCAGGTCCGGGTCAGGTCAGATCATCATCCAGGTCGGTCTTGATCAGGATCACTGATCGGGTCTGATCATCATCCATCAGGTCAGGTCAGATCAGGTCAGGTCAGATCCAGATCCAGGTCCAGGTCAGGTCAGGTCAGGTCATCCATCTATCAGGTCTGATCAGGTCAGGTCAGGTCCAGGTCAGGTCAGTCATCAGGTCATCATCGATCTATTCATGATCTTGATCTTGATCTGTCAGGTCAGATCGGGTCCAGATCGATCAAGTCATATCATCGTCAGATCCAGGTCCAGGTCATCATCCATCAGGTCCATCCAGGTCATCCAGGTCAGGTCAGATCCAGTCAGGTCAGTCAGGTCAGTCCATCAGGTCATCTATCCGTCTGATCCATCTGATCCAGGTCTGATCTTGTCTTGATCACTGATCTATCTTATCTATCTGATCAGGTCAGTCAGATCTGTCATCCATCTGATCTATCATCCAGGTCTGTCAGTCATCCAGATCCAGGTCAGTCCATCCAGGTCCATCCATCCATCCGTCAAGATCCATCCATCCGTCATCCATCCATCCAGATCCATCTATCCATCCATCCATCCAGTCATCCAATCCATCCATCCATCCATCATCTATCTATCTATCTATCATCCATCTATCCATCATCCATCATCTATCCATCCATCCATCCAGATCCAGGTCATCCATCCATCCATCCATCCATCCTCATCCAGGTCATCCATCCATCCATCCATCCATCCGTCATCCATCCCATCCATCCATCCATCTGATCATCTATCTGTCTATCTATCTATCTATCTATCTGTCAGGTCTATCCATCTATCCATCCGTCCGTCTATCCATCTATCTATCTATCTATCTATCTATCTATCTATCTATCTATCTATCTATCTATCTATCCATCCATCTCTCCATCCATCCATCCATCTATCCATCTATCCATCTATCTATCTATCCATCTATCCATCTATCCATCTTTAACAAATAACAAACAAAACTTTAACAAATGTCATTTTTATATCTGGTTTTATTTAGTAATCAGTTCATCGTTATAAGAAGGTCTTCATTTGAGGACGTTTCTCACAGTGACACAAGCTGAGGATCATTTAAAAGCTGTTTAAGCAAATATTAATCTTAAAATATAAATATTAAATTAAACCAAATTAATCAGATCTCAAATATGCAAAAATATAAATAAATAAATACTCTAAATGCTTATCTTAGTTAGTGTAAACTTGTCCTTTTGTGTTTTTATTAGTTTTGTTATTTTTAAATATGTCTATATACAATTTGTATTGATGTTTAAGTTTATTGATTTTATTCAGCAACACAAACTATGTGACTCTCTTTGTGAAAACCCAGCTAAAGTCATTTTTTTGTGATTTGCTGTTTTCTACAAAATATTATCCCTCATATGGAAAAGAACATTCTGTGAAAATATAACCTTTATATCTTCAATATTGACTGAGTAAGGTCATGTCAAAGATTGAAATTATAGTGAAATGAATGGTAGAAATCGAATTTTGGCGTGTTATCTCATGATTAGATTTCACAGAGAGGGTCACTTATATATGTCTGTGTATGTGTCTATGTGTATGTGTATAGAATTTTATTTGACTTCAGTTAACATTTATTTTAAGCAACATTTATTTATTTGTTATTATTATTGTTTAGTTTTAGATAACTATAATATCCCTGGCCTGACTTTTCTTAATAAATGATAGATTCAGTGTTTTTTTTTCTTACTGCCAGAGCTCCTAATAATGGCTAAATTTCAATTTATTTAATCAAAAATGTACAAAGGCTTAATTTCTTCTGAGAAGAATATCCAGCATGTTCTCTCTTACCTCTGACAGCGCGTCAGTCAGTCAGCACGTCTTTACCTAGCAATTCACCTCAGTTCATTATTTTTGGGCTCGTCCAATGGGTGCTTTGTGCGTGTACACTTGTGTCTACTGTATGTAGACTTCATGTTAGCACACTTAATTAAATACTTAACCACTCATTCATCGCTCAGTCTGTCATTTAACAAAAACAAAAGACACATTCCCCCCAGCCTGCTGTCTGCAGCCTGAAAAGGAAAAAATGAAGTAATCTCAGTGTCCAATCAGATTAGAGCAGCAGCTGAGCCTCTCTCATCTGTCACTCATCCGGAATCCAGGAGCCTTAAGCATAGCTGGGATTCCTGCAGACAAACACTAACAGCATTCAGTCGCTCGCTGCATGTGTGCAGCTCTCCAGATCTCTGGATTGGGGTCAGAGTTGCTTGGCACAGTTGGCAGTTTCCCGGATGGCACTGCCAGTGCCGCCATACGACAGCAGGTTTTAGATGGTGTTTTTGAGGGTGATTCAATTTTCGATATCCCTTTAGCTTTACTTCATTCACATCAGGAAATTCTGTTTGCTGATGATATTAGCAAAGATTTGACACAGTTTAACTTTAAGCCACATCATGATTTCAGTGAATTTTGGAATCGTACAAATCTAATGGATCTGTGTTTGCTGGTCCAAACGAAACATGTACAGACCCCAATATGTGCCAGATACTAACAATACCTCAGTGGCAAAAGTCAAGAGAGATGCAAGTCACTTTTGTTATACAGAACAATAAAATATTTGAATTATATTCATATTAGTCGGATGCTGGAATTCTGAAACTTTTAAAGGGATTGAATTATTTAAGGATTTGCTGTTGTTAGATTACTGTACTTTATACTGTTTAGACATCTATGGGTCAGTGACTGAAAAATTGTGAAAGATGGTGAAAAGTAGAAATATTTTAAAACTGTAGTAAGAAATGCACTATTTCTATTCGTATTGGTTTCATATATTTAAAAAAAGTTTGTACAATTAAAACAAATAATAATTCTGATAGCGGTATAACTGCCAAAAACTGCTAAAACACTTTCCTTTCTCATTAAACACATTTGAGGTCTTGATCATTAATTTTAAGTTATGTTCAAAGTTTAAAAAAAAAAAAAAGTCATGTTAAAAACTAAATAAATATCATGCATTTTGTAAAACCACGAAAACATTTTTTAATATTCAGTTTTATTAAGGTTATTCCATGTGATAATTCCTTCTTTAAACTAATCTCAAATCTTCCTGTATATTGCCTACACCACAATTGACACGAGTTTTTAAAAAATAATGACTAATATGTTTAGAATAAAGTAGTGCTATTATTTAAAAAATATAAACATCAATAAAAGATTGTTCACATTTTAAAGCCTTTTAATGAGACCGGTCAGTTAAGCCATATATACATATTTCCGATTACAAGTCACACAAAAACTATCAATATGATTTGTATGAAAAACTGAAAAGGTTTCTTCAAGTCTGTATTAATTGCATTTCCCATGTGCTTGTTTTGAGTAAATGTAACCCTCTCTGTGAAAACCCAGCTAAAGTATTTATTTTTACATTTATTATTTTCTGCATAAAATCATCCTAAATATTTTAAAGAACATTCTATGAAAATGTATTCTTTGTATCTTTAATATTGACTGAGTAAGGCCATGTCAAAGATTGAAATCATAGTGAAATGAATGCTTGTAATCAAACTTTGATGCTCGTTATCTCAGAATGAATTTTTAGACATTAGCCTGGTTTTCACAGAGAGGGTCACTCATTCATTCATCATTGGCTCGTATACTAACAGGCAGGTGTATGTATTTGGTTCAGTGGTGTGTCTGTTTGTGCTTCAGGTGGCTATTAAATCCATTAGAAAGGAGAGATTGATGGATGATCTGGACAGAGCTCACATCCAGAGAGAAATGGAGATCAGCGCCTCTCTTGTGCACCCACATATCATCCGTCTGTATGAGGGTAAATCACATCAGCAGTCTCACAGCATCCGTGTGTGTGTGTGTATCCAGAGACATGAGACATGTGTTGTGTCGTCAGTGTTTGAGAGCAGAGAGAGGATGGTGATGGTGATGGAGTACGCGAGCGGAGGAGAGCTGTATGACTACATTCAGGACAAACAGAGACTGTCAGAGGAGGAGGCCAGGCACTTCTTCAGACAGATCACCTCTGCTGTGCAGTACTGCCATAAAGTAAACCAATCTCGTGTGTAGGAGCGCTTTTCTTGAAAAGGCATTCAACCACAAAATGCTGTTAAATTGATCAAATTTGATTTTACTTGGTCAACATTTTACCAGCTTCATTGTACCTGAATGTAATTTTTTAATATTCAACATTCTAATTATATTTGAAAATTAAGTTTAGTGCTGTCAAACGATTAATTGTGATTAATCGCATCCAAAATAAAAGTTTGTGTTTGTATGATAAATGTGTGTATACTGTGTATAGTTATTATGTATATATAAAAACAAACACATGCATGTGTTTCTTTACGAAAAATATGTTGTTTATATATATATTTATTTATTTAATTGTATTGTATTTATTTATTTATGTATTTATTTATGTATTTATGTATTTATTTATTTATGTATTTAGCAGACGCTTTTATCCAAAGTGATTCAGGCAAAAAGAAATTAAGTATATATTACATATATTTATATATAATATAAAATATAAGAATATGAATATATAAATGTGTCAATATTTTCAAAATACATACTGTATGTGTGTGTATTTATATTTACATAATAAATATACACAGTACACATACATATATAATGTAAACACAAACGTTTATTTTGGATGCGATTAATCGGTTGATAGCACTAATTTAATTATATAATGTTTTTAATTTACTTTTAACAAATATGCTTTTAGTATGATTTATTCCCACCTTAATTTCTCCTAAATACCCCCTTTTTGTTTATTATTGCATCCATCACGTAGAAAGAAGAGAAATGTTTGACAATCTGAGTAATGTTATAAACCTGAATAAAGGCCTGTTCACACCAAGCATTATTTCTGCAACTATAAATATGATAATCATCCTGATTCTATGAGGATAGTGAAGTCCAAATGGCAACTACTGTATAATATTAATAACGCAAAGGTACATTTTTATTGGAATCACTTTCAGAGTAATTTTTCCAACTAAAATAATTGACAGCCAATCAGAATTCACAAACTTCAAAGAGATGGAGTATTTAAAGTGGCAGCGCTTGATTATGATAAACAGGACAATATTATGTGTTGGTGTGAACATTAATACAATCATCTGTAGTTCTTGTTCTGAATATAAAATCTCTTGATATTCCTCAGAATGGTGTGGTTCATCGTGACCTCAAACTGGAGAATATACTTCTGGACAAAGACTTAAATGTGAAGGTAAACAATTCAAACTCAAACTGACTTGAAAGAGAATTGACAAATGATTCATGCATTTTCATTTTTCATCTATGGTATCATTAGAGAGACTGATGGGTTTGAATGGTTTCCTGCGTATAGTATTTCTTTAAATCATAAGTACAGTGGAGAAGAAACACAAAACAAACTATTTAAGTGAAAAGTCAGCCTTAATCAGCTTCATTATCTTTTTGGAATCTGTCAAACGTATTGTTTCTCTTTTTTGGGATGGTAAAGTATAAATCAACTTCTCATTCTGAAAAGCAGAACGTCCCAGTGAAGGTTTAAGGACGTGCAGATCTGATGACCATGGGATGAATTTGACGTCATGCTGGTGTTTATGAAATCACTCTTTAATTTGTTTAGGGGCGTCATCATTCTGGAATATGGGAACATTATGAGGGAACAATGTTTCATTATTTTGCACAATAGAACTGCCTCATTCCATGATCATCCCAAAGTCATATAGACGAGCAATCACTGGATCAGATGACAAGCAGAACAGCTGTTATACCTCACCATGCCTCATAGCAGCACAGGCAGGGATGAAGGCATTCTTTGTCTTCATATGGTAACTGGATGCAGGAAATATGATGGAAGATGACTTATTATTTAGTTTCTCATACCAAATTATGTATATCTGAGAATTGCCTTAAATACATGCAGAGTTTTATTTTGTATGTACGCACTATTTGTTTTTGTCTACAAATCTAATTGCAAGCAATTCAGCATAAACCCTCATATCAAATGTTTCTGAGCTCATGAGAGGAATAAACTCAGTCAAGTGTGTTCAAGTGTTTGACAGGGGGTGTAATACAATCCATCTTTGCCTCTGCATTTCTAATTATAATTATACTTCCAAATTAAACTATTTTTGTCCACCCTCATGAATCAGAAATAGATTCCATTAAATAAATAGAAGTAGGTCACCCATTTGAATCCACAACTGTTTGATCTATAAATGCTGTGTTTGTTGTAGTTAGCTGACTTTGGCTTGTCTAACCGCTACACGAGAGGCCGGTGTCTGGACACGTTCTGCGGGAGCCCACTGTATGCGTCACCAGAGATCATCAGTGGACTACCGTACCACGGACCCGAGGTGAGATTTCCAGCCTCACCAGTTACTCTGATTGCTCATCTTTGTGAAAGTACACTTTAGCATGCTTTTAAAAAGAGTACTTATTATGCAAATAATGCACTTAAGTGTGAGCTGAATATATTATTTTGACACTAGATTGCATGTTAATTGCAATTAAATTAAAATGTATTATAGTTTAAAAGTAGGGCAATTACCTGAACATTAGAGTGCTTTCTGACCCACCTAAGTACATCTTTATATGCAATTTCATAATTACTTCTATTGACTTTGTATTATGGATAAAGTAATATGTACTGACAAAAATACGTTAATGCTATTTCTATAGAAATTTCTAGGTCATGTATTTAGATGTATTCGTAATTACACATTTGTTATGAAGTTGCAATACACTTACATTCATTTTACGTGTATCATAACACACTACTGTTCAAATTATAATCAATGATTTTACATGTGCTTTAGTATGTTAGTCAACATGTCAAAATAAGTCTACTTCCTTAAAGCATGACAAACGATTATTAAAATGTTGTTTTAAACATACTTTAAAGTAAAACAAGTAATTTGACATTAAAAAGTAGTGCTGTCAAACGATTAATCGTGATTAATCGCATCCAAAATAAAAGTTTTTGTTTACATAATATATGTGTGTACTGTGTATTTTTATTATATATATGAATACATACACGTACAATATATATTTTGAAAATATTTACATGCATTTACATTTAGATTATTTATATTACAGATAATTATATTTAATATATAAACATAACACATTTTTCTTAATAACATGAATGTGTGTGTATTTATATAGACATAATAAATATACACAGTACACACACACATATATTATGTAAACAAAAACTCTTATTTTGGATACGATTAATCGCGATTTGACAGCACTAATAAAAAGTAAACATTTAAAGGAACAATTCACCTAAAAAGGACGATTCTGTCATCATATATTCACTCTCATGTCGTATCAAACCTCTATGACACTTCTTTGATTCTTTGGAACATAAACAACAGTATTTTGAAGAATGTTGGCAACCAAAGGGTTATGAGCAAAAAATACAATGGAAGTCAGTGGGAGCCGAAACCATTTTCTTCAAAATATCAGTCCATAGAAGAAAGTCATACAGGTTCATACTCATTAGTTGTATATTATCTGCAAGTAAAGTTTTTTTAAACTATAATTTTACAATTGAAAGTACACTACAAATGCACATGCAATACAATTAAGTGCACTTCTTTTTAACAAGGGCATTTAAATCCCAATGTTTGTACAGTAAACGCATTTTAAATGATGTTTTGCTTCTTTCATATCCCAGGTGGACTGCTGGTCTCTGGGTGTGCTGTTATATGCTCTGGTTTATGGCTCCATGCCTTTCGATGGCACAACTTACAGCGTCCTCAAAGAGCAGATCCGCCACGGACGATATAAAACCCCTGATGTCCTGTCAGGTGAGATTCACACACTCCCAGATATCTGTAACATCATGAGTGAGGATTTACCATGATTCCTTCAATTCTTCCTACAGAGGCCCGTTCGTTGATCAGATGGATGCTCACTGTGAAAACAGAAGAGCGAGCCACTGTGGAAGACATCGCTAACCACTGGTGGCTAAACCTAAACCATCCCAAAGCTACAGAGAGTAAACCGTGCGCCTCAACTCTACCCAGAAAGAAACAGAAGGAAAGAACATTGATCTCAAACAGCAGCTTCGTTCTGCTGTCGCCTCTTGAATCGTCTTCCCACAACCAGCCCACGAAGGGCATCCTGAAGAATCTCGACGGTCAGGGTGGGTACATAGACAGTCCTGGTGCTGCTGGAAACGGTACGGCAGTGACCAGCGAGGACATGGAAAAGATCAGGACAGGTAACGGGAAGAAGAGGAAGGGCATTCTTAAGTGTAACGGAAAGTTCTCAGGGGTTTCTCCAATCACGTCGGCTCCTACATGGTCACATGGTTTCGGCAAAACTAGCCAGGAGTGTGATGGAGGTGAGCAGCAGGAAATGGAGTTTGAGATCAAGATCTCGCTGTGGAAAACACACGAGTCTACAGGCCTTCACTTTCCACAGAATAGCTATTTTGATCATGTGCAATGATTATTAATGCATTGAATTTAATAACAAAGAAAATAGGTAACACCATACAGTTCAATTAGTTAACATGCGTGCATTTAGTATCATGAACAATCTTATGTAGCATTTATTAATCTAGGTTAATGTTACTATAATGCGTTATTTAGTTTGAGTTATTTATTGTATTTATTTAATTTATAAATATAATGTTGGTCATTGTTAATTTACATTTGTTTGTAATGTTATACAACTATTAAAATATATTAGAAATATGTAGAAATGAACATAAACCTAGATCAATAAACGCTGTACAAGTACTGTTAAATAATAATGAATTTAAATGATTGTAAAGTATTGCCATCAACACGTCAAAGGTTTCGTAACACTTTTTTGTTTATAAAAAATGAAATACAATGCAATATGGCACCTCTTATGGTTCTACATAGCACCATTTGACAAAAGTGCTGTAGCACCTTTAAATATATGGTGCTATATAGCACCAAAAGTGGTTCCCCCAGGATTACGAGCCAAGAACAACTTTTGGTGCTATTTGGCACCATATATTTAAAGGTGCTACAGCACTTTTGTCAAATGGTGCTATGTAGAACCATAAGAGGTGCCATATTGCATTGTATTTCATCAACAAAAATGGTGCCAAACAGCACCAGCAGTGGTTCTTTGGCTCGTAAAGAACCTTTAAAGGGGCTTAACAGGTTATTTGTACGGCAGTGGTGCTATATAGCACCTCAGTCATGCCGAAGAACCAGTCAAGAACCACTGAAGCACCAAGATTTGGTCTATACAGCACCAAAAGTGGTTTCCCTATGATTATGAGCCAAATAACCATTTTTAGAGCACCATTTAAAAGAAAATGTAGTTTTATTCAGCAAGGATGCATTAAATTGATCAAAAGTGACAGTAAGTACATTTATAAAGTTGCAAATAAATTCTATTTAAAGTAAATGTTCTTTTTATTCCCAAAATGTATCAATAAGTGAAAACATGTAACAATGTTAATAAGAAATCTTTCTTGAGCTGCAATTTCTGAAGGATCATGTGACACTGAAGCCTGGAGTAATGATGCTGAAAATTCAGCTTTTCATCACAGAAATAAATTACAGTTTACAAATGATACAAATAGAAAACCGTTATTTTAAATTGTACAAATATTTCACAATATTTTTGATTAAATAAATACAGCCTTGGTGAGCAGGAGAGACTGCAAGCCACACAAAGCTGCTTCATTTGACCTGTAACACCAATCAAGAGTCACAACAGCAGAACATGCTATTGAATAACATCTGGAAATACCTGAGACATTAGAGCTGCTAAGATAATCTGTACTGTGAAATTACTAATAACCCAGGTCAATTGGTTTATTTGCCTCAAAGGAAGTTAAAGCAGCTATGAATCCGCTAATCCCAGCCCGAAAGAACAGAGCTTTGTCCGGAGCTACAGTCGTGCCATTCTCTATACTTTATACTGGCATACAAAATGGGCAAGAGTTTGAGGGCACGTTCATACAAACATTTGCTCTCTGGCTCTCATTTGCTTCCTCACGTGAAGAGAAAATACGCTTTTTTGAATTAAAGCCAGACTGATTAGCCTGACACAGTAGAATTAGTATTCAAATCTCAGTTAAGCAGCGCTGTTTGGTCTTGTGTGGCCTATTAAGCGGATCATTTCGATTCTTTATTCCCTTCATTGTTTGGCCGAATGAATGAGGGGATATGTGCAGTGTTTGTAAAACACTTACCTCATTTAAATTCATTTTTTGAGGAGTATCGGAATGGAAAAACCTGAATCCCTAATGAAAACGCTTTGATGAAACGCCGACACCTTTGTCATCTAAAGCTTTAATAAAAAGAGTGTAAAAAATCCACACATATTTAGAAAACATTTAATCTCTCCAAAGTTAAATTACAAACATAATCCACATCTTTACACACTGGTAACAGTGAGAAAGTCTGTTCAAGAGTTGTCAGAGAAGACTTGACCCATGACAGCCAGTTTGGCACTGAAGGGCTGTGTGGGACAGGAGAGCACCCGAGCTTTCCTCCTCTCTCCCGGCTTCAGTGCAATGCTCTCTTGTGCGCCGCCGGCACCGGGCGTCTCCTCTGATTGGTCCGTTGCAGGCCTGAGTGGTTCTGAGAGGGTGATGAGTATGTCCTGTAGTTCCCTGCGCTCGTCCTGGTATCGGCTGCAGCAGTGGAGCGCGGCGGGGTCGAGCGGATGAGCCTCTGTGTTAAACACGTAGCCGCCCGCGCTGAGAATACAGTCCCCCTGCAGGCCGCCCAGCTCGAACTCTGTGCCCGTGTTATGAAGGAAGTTTTCAGGATCAAAGAGGAGGTAGAGGTATTTAATGGTCTCGGCCAAGAAGAAGGACTCCATGCGGTTGTCCAACTTGTGGTCCCTTACATCCTTCACCTTTGGCAGAAACAAAAGATGAGTGTTTAGGGACTGTGCTGGTTTCAGCCTTAATATCACTCAAGTTTTCAGATGCATTTTGAAACGTAACCCTGAGACACTCACGGTGTGTCAAGCTTATAAAGTCGCAGCATAGTTTCTGATGAATAACTTTTTCAATATTGACTGAATATGCAAACACTTCAAAGTTTTGCATGTTACCATGTTATTTCTTTCCTTTTTTATTTATAAAAATTATTTGGAGAAATGTAGCATTATATCACTCGCTCACCACCGTCAGAATGAGAGTCCAAACAGCTGATAAAAACATAATAATCCACACCATTACAGTCTTAATGATGGAATTTGTTTTTCACAAACATGCAGCTTTTCACTTCACAGGACGTTATTTGATGGACTGGAGTTGTGTGTGATGTTTTAATCAGCTGTTTGGACTTTCATTCTGACGGCACCCATTCACAGCAGAAGAACCATTGGTGAGCAAGGGATGTAATGTTAAATCTCTCCAAATTTGTTCACATGAAGAAACAAACTCATCTACATCCTGGATAGCCTGAGAGAGAGTAGATTTTCAGTCAATTTCAATTTTAGGTGAACTATAACTCAGGAAATATTCCTTGAACTTAATACTCATGACTGCTCAAAAACAGTCCAAATTTATGAAACCTGCTCTTTTTAGCCTCAATATTGTTTTGAGACTCCTCTTGAAATGTAACTGAGACACTCACAGTGGCAAATCCACAGTTCACCCGGCTGATTTTGTCAATCGACTCGATTGCATCCCGGCCAAGCTGCATGAATGTAGGGTCACCGGTGGCCTTATACAGATACATGGCGCTCTCGATCAGCTCTGTACAACACAAACACACACAGAGGGGTTACTTCAGCTTCATTCATTCATATAAATCAAACAACTTTACAGCCAAAACAAAACAGATTTTACATTATCTGAAGAAAAATACAAAAATTTAATGGGTGCTCATTTGAAACTTGCTGCCCACGTGCCCATTATTTACCAAGTGTTTGCAAAGGTCTTATGAGGGGTTGTTAGAGCATTGCTAGAGTGTTTCCGGTTGCTGTGGTGTTTTAAAGGGTTGTGTTATAAATGGAATGAGCAATAGTAACAGTGGTGCTTGCTAAAAGCTGGACAACTCAGAAAAGCACTAAATCAGAACAGATTTTAAACAGAAAGCGTCATATATATTTACATACTGACAAAAATGTATAGCCTGAATGCACCGTAAGTCGCTTTGGATAAAAGCATCTGCTAAATGCATAAATGTAAGTTGGTTGAAGGAAAGACAGGGCATCATACATAAACAACTCATAATCTGATGTTTATACTCTTGACCTAAAAAAAACCTGTGCCCAATGCAGAGTGCAATTTTGTGTAAATCTGTCAACTCAAATCTGCAGACTGGTTCTGATTTTCAGCTCATCCAGGCTGTAATTCAGGGCACAACTCTAAAGTATTTAAATATATTGTTGTATAAAATGTATGTGAACGTATAATATGAGAGTTAGCAGTACTAACTCCACTGAAATCAACACGATCTTTCATTTGGCACAAAAAAGTCCAAATTTATGAAACCTCTCTATTCTGAAACCAAACAAGATCAAAACAACATGCATATTACTTTAGAGAGTTTTCACTAAACATATTTAATTTTACTTGCAAAACTTTCAATTCTTTGATGAAAAATATCATATTTTCATGCTGCAGTAATTTATTAAAAGGTGGCAGCAGAGATTTAACATTTTTCCAACCTTCTTTTTTTTTTTTGTAGTTTATTTGATATAGTTTATTTATTATGTTACATTTGTTGTCTGTTTCATTCAGGTTCATCAACATAATTCAGTCCTATATATATATATATATAAAACTGTGTTTTCAGAAATAAAACACGGTCAGCGCGCCCGGGCGCATGGTCTAAACAGGTTGTCCCTATTCTCTTAATGAGTAATGGGTGTTTATTTGGGCGTAACGTGTGAAAATAAACCAATCAGAGTCTCAGAGTGAGTTGCGTTCGCTCTGCGTTGGATATGCTATTTAAACGGCAGAATTTTAAGGCACACAGACTGAACGCGTCTCCAGAGAGCAAACGCATCTGCTCATGCGCGAGCACATAGGTAGTATTCTGATACACGCTATGACTATCCATTATCGCTTGTAGGCCATTTACATGTATGTAGCCCACACAATAATATTCTTTTACACTGTAATCCTTAAATTTTTGGCATGTTTTTGTGCTGCTGCGCGTCCATGTGTGTAATAAGCAGAGTGTACGCACATTGTGGACCGCACAGAGGCGCATGTTACTAACACACTCTTTAAATAACAAAATAAATACTGCGCCATTGACTTTAGACCAGGTTTGAGTAGGTCTATGGTGCAGTCAATTTTCAGTTCCTCAAAATAGCAACGCGCCAACAATGCGCCTGAACACATCTTGTCTTCAGACCAGCACGCCCATGGGTGCACAAATGCATTTGCTATTTAAACAACGCAACGCAGGATGTGAAAATGAGAACTGTGTCAGGCTGAAACTAGCAAAAAACACTTGCGCCGCGCCTGGCACCGGATGTATGATAGGGCCCAATGTGTTTTACAGATACCTGGGCGCAGAGGGTATCCCTCTCGTTTGTCCACCGTGTAACCTTGAGGAATGCTGTAGAACTCCGGGAGTCCTCCAAACTGACGCCACACACTGTAGTAGTTATGGAAGGTCTTTGTGGCACTGGAAATATCACCTATCAGACTCTGATAAACACATGTACATTACAAGCTGCCACAGAACTCTACTCTCAGATGCATGCAGTATATAGATAACAAAGACTTAAAACTAGTCAAACTGGTGCTTTCCCTTTGTCTTGTGACACACCGGACTAGAGTTTGGGGACAGATCTGCTTCCTCACCTGCAGTCCAGGCCAGAACGCCTCCAGAGACTGAAACACAGGCATTGATACTGTTCCCTTATGCATCTGTACCCACAGATACCAATCATCAAACTTAGTGTAGTTCTTTATGGACTTATCAAATTCTGCAACACACATTTGAAAGTTGATAATGCTTTCACTCAGGCAACATAAAGAAAGATAAACAGCAATTACGATTAGCTATTCTAATCTAAACGAATAGCAACTGTAACACAGCAGCGGTTATGTCAGTGTTTACCGTGAAACATTGCCAGCAGCTCCTCATCTTGCAGCATGATGGCCCCCTTTACCAGATACTCGAAGTACGAGTCCACTCCCGCCCCGATCCCTGCGTCCTGAGCCACCCACTTAGAGGTTAGGACATCTATATGGTTGCCCACCTGAGAAAATGAGAAGGATATGTGATAACACGAACACTGAATGCCAGATTTATTATTTCAAAATAATTTTTGTATTATTTCAAATTTCTATTTTTTTGACATCTAATAAATTGTTTTAAACTCCAACTGTTAACATATATGTGTGCTGCCAATATGTATGCTATAATTGCTGAAATATTGTAGCTATGTACTGTAGCTCTTATAAATCAATTGACATCAAACACAGACAAGTTATTATTATTAAAATGCAATGCTAAAATACAGGATTACATTTGATATGCTTTCCCGCTTTAACTGACTGCATGCATTATAAATATTTTGCATTCATATATAGTGTTGGGGAAAGTTACTATTAAGTAATATTGCGTTACTCCCTAAAAAAGTAACTTATTACGTTACATAGTTACTTCTTATGGAAAGTAATGCATTGTGTTACTTTTTCACATCTGGGCTGTGCTTGCTTATTTCAATAATGCTATGGTAAGAAAAGCACCACCTAAAGCATACTAATTAATGTTATTGGAGGCATTTAGTCAAAGTTCTTCAGAAGAGACATTTCTGAGTGGTTTAACTACTAACCGGCAGCGGTCAGTAGGACTGCTGCGTACAAGCCGGTCATTCAGGACCAATTACATTCATATACTGTGCATCTTAGTACAAGTAAAATGTTAAAGCATATTGCATTCTATTAAAGGAATAGTTTGCCCAAAAATGAAAATTTGCTGAAAAATGCACTCGCTGTCAGGAGGACACGGAAGATTGTAGATGAGTTTGTTTCTTCATGGGAACAGATATTGAGAAATGTAGCATTACATCACTTGTTCACCAGTTGATGCTATGCAGTGAATGGGTGCCGTCAGAATGAGAGTCCAAACAGCTGATAAAAACATCACAATAATCCATACAGTCCAATCCATCAGTGAATATCTTGTGAAGCAGAAAAAATCCTACATTAAAACATTTTTAACTTAAAACAAATGGTTCTGGCTAATATACAAGTCCTCTATCTAGAATAATGCTTTCTCCATTGAAAAAGTACCATCGACTGAATCAGGAGAGAAATATGCAGAGATCAGTGTGAAAACAGTCTTAAATAAACATGTTGGTGCATTTTGATATGAGAAGACAACAGAGGATGGACTTTTTCACCAGAGAAATTAAAATGCTTTAATAATGGATTTGTTTCTGACGGCACCCATTCACTGCACAGGATCCATTGGTGAAGCAAGTCACGTAACGCAAAATTTCTCCAAAACTGTTCTGATGAAGAAACAAACTCATCTACATCTGGATAACTTGAGGGCCAGTACAATTTCAGCTCATTTTCATTTTCGGCTGAACTATTCCTTTAATATCGCATAATGTGGAGTTGAAACCAAAGAAGGCTGGACTCTGGAGTCACGATTTTCCTACAAACGGCTTGATCCAGATCAAAAGATTTTACCAGGCCGATATCTGAGCGTTGTCTCCATAAGGCCCTGAGAGCTTTGCGAGCCACGTCCTCAAACACAGGGTCTCCAGTCAGTCGGCTGAGGGTGGAGAACTCCAGGATGAAGGTGCCCACTCCAGCAGTGCAGGTGACCGGGGTCTCGGTGGGGTCCACCCCCCTCAGCAGGTTCACCGTGCCATATGGCATCCCTGTGGGGGTCTGGAAAGCTGTGAAGAGGCTGACGGCATTATTCAGTTATCATGATCAGCATGCCAGATAAGCATAAACCATACACTCTTCAAAATTAAGTCTTTATTGGCATCTATGAATCCATGAAGAGCCTTTAACATTCATGGAATCTTTCAATGGCACAAACAAATCTTACAAGGGAAAAAGCTTCAGATTATTTTTTAAATATTAAATATTCTTAGCAGGAAATTTATGTTATCTTCACACCAAAAACTTTCTTTGGGGAACCACAAATGGTTCTTCTGTGGTGTGAGTGTAGTAAATATAATATATAGCATGGGGTTCTGGATGTATCCTTACTGCTCATACTGCTCACACCTCCTTAAGCAAGTATACAAGACGTCTGTCAATTTAGTTTTTGTTTTCTGTGAGAACTATTACCGTGTATGAAGTACCTTTTCAAATCAATATATTTTGGCTTAATACAAGGAAACACAAAACATATTCTAAGAACTTAATTGATGAATTAACTGATACAACAACCATAATCAATAAATAAAATGATATGCACTCATTAACCTTCATTATTTATATACTACTACAGTAGGCTAGATAAAACTTAGGTTTTATTTTTATATTTGATGTTTAAATTAATTTTTGTTTAAGTATTAATAACTTTTTTGTATTTGTTCATTTTTATTAGTTTTATTTTTCTATATTTTTCATAGTTATATTAATTTTTTTAGTTTTAGTTTAAGCAAATTAGTACTTAAACTTGTTTTATTTTTGGTTTAAGTTGAATTAATTTCATTTTTATTTGAATTAAGCAAAACGACTTTTTATAGTTTTATTTAATAATAATAGTTAATAATAGTTGTCTGTCAATGCTGCAGAAATGCAATTTTACTTTTAAATCGGTGGTACATAACTAGAGAAGATCGAGAAAAAGGGTTGGGGCAAAATAGGTCAGAGAACTTTAACAGCCATAAAGCATTGGGCTCGATCTGACTATGTGAGCGAGGATCTAATAAATACTTACTGCATTTGTGCATAAATGTGTCGTTTTCAATTAGTCAAAGTTCTATCAATGCGTTTCACGTCTCATCTGGCGGAGATATCTTTGTACAAATGTATTACACAATATATGACACATTGTTCATTTTCTTACAATAACACTGATATCGTAAGCCGGCTGGAAACTGCTGAACTAACACTGTCATTAAAAAACATTTACATTTAATGATTTTTGCATACGCTTATGACTCACAAATGAAAGCTGCAACAAACGATCCGTGCTAATTATGTTTAAGACAGCGATGTAATTGCCCTATTACTTATAATTATGAATTATCCCTCACCAGGCAGCAGTTTGCGTGCAGCCTCCTCTGCCATGCGCAGGAGGGGTCCGGAGCAGGGCCAGCCCTCCTCCACCTCCATCCCACCACGCTTGGAGAGCAGATGAGCCGAGAGCAGCCCACCGACCACTGCAGACGAGATTGATCATGTGACCAGAACATCAACACATACACTGGTCAGTGACTACAGACCAGTACTACAGGATACGTAAGTTTACCCAAAATGAAAAGAAAATGTGAGATATTCAGTTTTGCACGACAATAATGCGCATTATCATATTTAACAGTAATGCAGAAATAATTATTTTATGCACACACTTTTCCAAATATTTTGAAATAAATGCTTTGTGATATTCATCCACGAAGGCTGGTGACTTTACCTCGTATGTTCGTCTCGAACACAGACGCGTTTACATCCGTGTCGAAATCCACCGTGTCCTGGAGCAGTGTGGCCACGCGCTGGAACTCCGTGTGGTTTCCCAAAATCTGTGCTCAGAGAGGAGAAATATTCTCTGCATCTGAACACCGCAGGGCACGGAACAATCTTGCTGAATAAAATGTCATACCAGCAGTGTGTCCAGAGCATCGATGAGCGTGAGGGAGAAACTGAAGGAAACAGAGGTTATAATATGACTTCTAAATCTCAGAGGTTCAGTTACTGTTGTTCAATTCCACAGCAAGAAACAGAGTGAATAATGCCACTGAAAAATACAAGTGCACCAACTTTCCCAGTGGCATTTAGGCCAAAGACATCATGAATGTTAAAGAAGTCAAATGAAAATGACACCAGTAAAGTTTGATCAAGACTTCTATTTTAATATTGTGGAACATTATTTTTATACGTCATGCCAGCAGCAAGGCCATTTTCAGACGAAGAGCAAAGTGAATAAAAGTTGTACAATGAAAATAAAATAAAGTAAAAAAAAAAAAAGATGCTTTTTAAAATACATTGTAAAACAAATAAAACTGTTTCCATTTACATGAAAAACTGCAGTGCAGTAAAATGTGTTTAAAGTCTGAGAAGGACGATTCTGGAGCTTCTTCACCTTTCATTAAATCATTCTGTAAATCTTGAGCCTGACAAAAACTAACTTGACCATGCCAAGATCTGAAATGACTAAAATGAATAAACCAATATGACCTGCAACCCAGCGGAACAAGACACTGAAGCGTAAAACAGAACTACTTTAGGTAAGATATTTATATGTGTGTGCACTTGAACCATCTTTCATCCCCTAGTACACTCAAGTGTACTACAAGTGTAGACTACGAACACAGAGATAGTATGTTAAAAGCACATTTTACTTCATATTCATGGCGTTCCCCAATAGCACAGTTGAGTACACTTACATGATCTTCAGAAGTACTAAAGAGTCATTTTTAGTATATCAAGATGACAAAATTAGTGCGCAAAAATAAAGCACTTTAGGTGCATTATAGAAGTCTACTTTTTCACCTGGGAAGTCTTTACAGATTTGCAGGATTTTAAGTATAGGACATTTTGTTCTTATCCATCTCCAGGTCTAAGATTAAAGCAGGAGCTTCAGCTGTGAAGATGTCCTGGGATTTACACGCCTGATACACAATCTGTATTCATCAAGTTACGATACCATGAAGAAGTGGTGGCGATTATTCAGGTGTGTATCTAAAGCCGTTCAAGTTTGAATGTTTTTGACTATCTGACAAAGACGGAAATGGACTGCTGTCATTTACTAAAGAGGTATGCGTAGAGTTAGTGCACATACCTGCCCCAGGTGTCCTGCCCATCACATGTCAGGGGTCTCAACTCATCATAGGGATACGCATTTTCCAAGTAGCTGTTGTATGCATGATAAAACATGGACTTTATTCTGTCCCTGTTAAGACAAATAAAGCAAGCGTTAAACAGGACGGATTATTAATATTGTTCAAAGCCGGATCAGGCATTATACTCCTAGGCTACAGGTGACTAGTGTAACACACTGAACAAGCTCTCTGTATATGGCAAAGCTGACTGACAGTAAAGACATGTTTATACATTAACTCTAACGTTATATGGCAGCCTGAACATCTGACTACTTATTACACATTAATATTTAATGCTGAATTTAGCATGTCATAAAGATATCTCACCTGTAATGGGACATGTCCTGCTCAGTAAAATCTCTGTCTTTAACATGACTGGTGATCGGAGACAGGTATGTGGCGCAAAACACGGCGGAGAAAAGGAAAGTAAGCATGAAGTAACGAGATGTGACCAGAGGCAAAATACAATGATTTCAAGCGACATGGATATGCACAAATACTACAAATAGTGACAATAGGAAGTACACGTACTGCGCATGCGTGAGCGAATGCTGACGTGCAGGTAGCTTTGGCTCGCGCTGTCGGGTTTAATATAAAAGCCCTGCGACTGCGAATGACAGAATAAAAGTCCTCTATACTGAAAACACGATTGTGAGGAAATAAAATATACTATATAAAATCTAATAAATAACAAAATAAAATAAATAAAACATCAAATAAAATGACGAAATAACATAAAATAACAACACAAAGAATAGCATGAAAATAACATCAAATAAAATAAAATAACAAAAAACAAAACGAAACAAAATAAAATAACAAAACTACATAACATGAAATAAAATAACAAACTGAAATAAAATAACAACGTAAGATGAAATAAAATAGAACAATACAATTTAAATGAAATAGAATAAAAATGAAATGAACTAACATAAAATAAAATAATAGAACATAAAATGAAACATAATAAAATAACATAACATGAAATAGAATAAAAATGTAAACTAAAATAACCAAATTAAACAAGGCAACATAACATGAAATAAAATAACAAAATTAAACATAATAAAATAACATTAAATAAAAATTAAATAACAACATAAAATGAAATAAAAAAATGAAATGAAATAAAAAAAAGTTTGAAAAAGACACATACCACTGTTTGAGTCTTTTCAGAGTTTTTATTAGTTTTAATGATAGAAGGAATCAACAAAACAAGACAGATCAGCAACACCAAAGCAGCAAACTGATGCCTGACCGTTTCCAAAATAGCATGTATTACTATCCAATAAAACGTGAAAGTAATTCAGAGAAATAAGCACTTCTTCTGCCCAACACACGCTTTAAAAGATGAGTCCACTGAAAAGGTATGAGATAAGTTACTAAAACAGCTTATTTTGAGTGATTATATTGTGAATGTACAAGTATTAGTGTCAGAACCACGAGAACATGAATAACGCTGTCAACTTTAAATTATGAGAGTTATAGTTTTGGCTCAATGTGCAGCACCAGATATGAGTATCCATGTATATATGTGCATGTAACTGTTTAACATCAAGACTTTAAAACTTACTATACATCGTGCTATCAAATAAAAGATATACACGCAGAAGTAGAAACGTTTAACCATACAGTGTCTTTTGTGTTCGACACAATCTCAGCGGAGTATTACACAAAACACGTGGTGTTTGTTTTTATTAAAAAGTGAAAGTGAATAAATAAGGATAAGATAAAGGGAAAGTTATTGTTTTAAATAACGTGTATGCTGTAATTTAATAAGCGGTCACACTCAGCAGCCTCTGCCAGCAGTTTATAAGCGTGCCCATCATTTTCATTCTGCGCCGCTGTCTTCCTTTTCCTTTCTTCCCTGGTTTGCAAGACGCTTTTTTACGTCTACTTGCCTGCAAAATAATACATATTTCCACATCATGTTAAATCCTCTTTATGTCAGATTGTTATAATTCAGAATAACTTTATTTTAGTGATGTCAAACGATTAATTGCATCCAAAATAAGTCTTTGTTTACATAATATGTGTATAATGTATAATATACTGTGTTTATTTATTATGTATATATATATAAAACACACATACAGTATATATTTAGAAAATAATAACATGTCTATACATTCATATTATATAAATATATTTAATATACAAACATAACATATTTTTCTCAAACACATGCATGTGTTTGTATTTATATATACATAATAAATAAACAAAGTATATACTTTTATTTTGGATGCAATTAATCGCTTTGACATCACAACTTTATTTTGATTATTTAATCAACAAATAAACACACAAACATCGTTTTATTGAAATTCCTACAAAATTGATAAAATACATACATTTCTGGATAACTGTGCCCTCTGTTTCAGATTAACTTTATTTGATTAAATAAATAAATACATTCCTAAACCATGTCATCCTCTGTTTATTATAATTATTCAGATGACTTTATTTTGATTATTCCATCAAATAACATAAATAGATTTTGATAATGCAATCACAAATGAACAAACAAATACATTTCTGTATCACGTTATCCTATTTTTATTTTAGATCATAATTATTTAGTATTAGTATTTAGTAGTAGTACGTTTATTTTGATTATTTAATAAATAAATCCATGTCAAGATCACGCAATCCTCTGTTTATTTCAGATTATTATCTTTATTTTGTAATTATAAAATGTATTTATTATCAGCAAACAAACATACAAAAAATAAATTAATAAATGTTTGATTATTCAATCAACAAATAAATAAATGAATACATTTCTAGATCGTCACCCTCAGTTTATTTCAGATCATAATTATTCAGATTAAATATATCTTGAATAATACCTTTCTAAATCATGTCATCCTGTTTATTTCAGATCATAGTTATTCAAATTAAAATGAATAAATCAATAAATACAGTTAATAATAAATATAGTTATTCAAATTACCGTTATATAGACAGACAAACAAACAAACAAGTGAAGTGATCCTGTTCATATCAGTTGATAATTATTCAGATGAACTTAATTGTTCAGTCAACAGACAGACGGACAGATCAATATTTTACCAATCTCTCTGGTCTGCGGCAGTTCTGTGTGATGAGCAGCTCCATCTGTTGCACCACCTTTGTCATGCGATCAGCATGCGGGAGTCTCTGCCGCTCACTCAAGCAGCTGAAGATTTGGGTCATATTATAAATGTACCGCAGGATCCGGTGAACCTACAAAACACACTGTATGGATTATCAAGACACCACCAGACAGAACGAAGCCCAGTGGCCACTGTCTCTGAAACTTTAAGACCAAGCGCTGTGTAAAGGAAACATACATGTAGCCATGTACAGGTGGCTGTACCTTCTCAGACGGACAGTGGTCCTTTTCTTTTGAGAAGTCAAATGAACCAGTCAGATTCTGGCAGAGAGAGAGAGAGAAACAAAACACTCATCGTCTGCACATCACCAGAAGAGGGCAGCAAGTGACCGTACACACACACAAATGTTAGAGGACAGACAGCAGGTCAGATTTACTAGAAGCATAGTCTGTTTGAACAGCTATCAGATGACACTCACCAGGCTTTGGAGCTCAACCAGGATGAGAGCCCTGTAGGTGCTGATGATGGCAGAATAATCACAGGCGTTTACTGTGGGCCGCTGCGAGCAGCAGCATTACAGTCACACAGACAGCAGGCCTGTTCACACACTGCACACAACACACACATCTGCAGCATCAACACTGCACTTTACATCTGCATTTCACTTTCTACATGCCATCTCATCCTTATTACACACACACACACACACACACACACACACGTTGGTTTTTATGGTTTACGGGGACTTTCCATAGGCGTAATGGTTTTTATACTGTACAAACTGTATGTGCTATTGCCCTACACCTACCCTACACCTAAACTTAGCCCTCACAGGAGACGGTGCATTTCAACTTTCCCTCAAAAAAACTCACTCTGTATGATTTATAAGCGTTTTAAATTATGGGGACACTGAAAATGTCCTCATAAATCACCTTCTCCTTCTAATACCTATGTCATACCCATGTCATTATACAAATTTGTGTCCTCATAAACCACATAAACATGCACACACACACACACACACACACACACACACACACACACACACACACACACACACACACACACACACACACACACACACACACACACTGCATCAACACTGCACTTTACAGTAGCATTTCACTTTCTACATGCCATCTCATCCTTATTCTTATATATATATATATATACACACATATACACATGCACACACACTTACGTTCAGTTATTTAGCAGACACAAAGCGACTTACAATTGAGTACAATAGAAATATATATATATAATATAGTAGAGTTTTTGAGTATTTTATACAGACTTGTCAACTACAATTCAAAGTGCATTTGCTATATGGCTGCTATAAAGTCACAAGACAGGAAAAAACATGCCATTACACACACGTAGGCCTGCAACTACAATAAAAAAATAATATTGGCTCTATTACTGTTGTAGTATTATATCATATTATAATAAATCAATCCCACATTTAAAGCCTCTATTATTATTGTCTTATTATTCTGATCACAGCATATTATACATGACTCATTTGTGACAAGTGGGAAGTCTGAGTCTCATTTTGAATAAAACACGGACTAAATATAATAATAGATTATATAGTTATAATTATACATCATATAATAGCATTATTGAGGCTTTAAACCAAACAAAGTAGTAGTTTAAAAAAATGCATATTATCATTCCTTCTTTTCCTCACATATTGCCTGGCAAATATTGTGTTAATTACTGGACCAGTTTATGTTTTTGAGGTTTTACATTTATATAAAAGAAGAGTAAAATACATACTTTTACACATAAGCATGCATAAAAGTAAAACAAAAACACTTTTTAAATAAAATCATGCAGTTTGTGTCACTCAGCTACCTAAGTGCACGTGTTCGCGTATCTGGTAGTATTCCTGGTTAAGGTACAGTTTGGTAACTACACAGGCTAGTGCGCAGCGGTGCACCGGGATCTTACCATTGACCAGGGGATGACGAGGGCCTCTGGCGCGCACCAGTCAAGGCTTGCAAAGGTGGACATGGTCCAGCGGCGTCCAACGCCTGTTACATGTTTCTCACAGACAACTTCAACAACGGTCCGAGCGAGACAAACAAACCCCAACAAACCTTAAACACGCGCTGTAGGTGTAGTTCGAGCTGGAGCTCCGGAGAGAGCCGCGTCCATTCCAGCATTGGCGAGAGAAATGCGGCGAGGCTCTAATGCGTCTCAGCCGTCACGGGCTGCTGGCATCGCGCTTTGGATTTCACCAGATCTCTAGTCTGATCAAGTCGAGAAAACTTCCGCGATCAATCAACTTTGCGCTTTGTTTCGGTTTCGGCGGGAGATCACTTTATAAATCTGGTGCACTGAAGGGTCCGCTGCTGAAGCGCGCGGAGTGCATGACGGCTTGGTTCTTCACCGGACACGGCTGTGATCAGGAAATGCCTCTTTATTTACATGTGGACAGAACGAGCCTTTAATCTTTTATTGCGTCCAGACATTTGTGTCAGGTTTCAGCTCTATGTGGCCGTGTCCAGCTGATCAAATCAGTACATCCCGCATGTTTCACACTTAATTTAATATCCTTTAAGGAAATTCCAGTGCTTATAAGCAAGACAAAATATTTTATTTAATGAGCACTTAGTCAGGGTCATCCCAGACTCTATAAAGTAGGGGTCCTCTACAGCAGGTCCACTCTTAATCTCCCTTTTTCTGAACCTTGCACCTATATCATCAGCTATCTAAAATGTCACATCAGTGTTTCTTCATCAGAACAGATTTGGAGAAATGTAGTATTACGTCACTTGCTCATCTATGGATCCTCTGACTGCAGTGAATGGGTGCCGTCAGAGTGAGAGTCCAAATAGATAAAAACATCACAAGTAATCCACACCACTCCAGTCCATCAATTAACATTTTGTAATGTGAAAAGCTGCATGTTTGTAAGAAACAAATAAACCATTAAGACGTTTTTAACCAAACCATTACTTTGGACAAAATACACATCCATAATCCAATTCCTCTAGTGACAAAATCCTTTAATCCACCAATGTATTTGTTTAGAACAAACCGTTTTCACTTGATCGGTCTTTCCTGATTCAGACCAGATGACTGTTTACTGGAGTATTACATTATATGGATAGACAACTCTTAATATGACCAGATGCATGGTTTGAAGATAAAATGCCCTAATGATGGATTTGTTTCTTACAAATGCAGCTTTTCAGCTTTACAAGATATTAACTGATGGACTGGAGCAGATTATTGTGATGATTTCATCAGCCGTTTGGACTCTCATTCTGACGGCACCCATTCACTGCAGTCAGAGGACCCATTGAGGAGCAAGTAATGTAATAAATGATGCAATCAGATAGAAAAATTACGTTCAGAAATAGGCTGAATGACTGGTGGATGTAGCTTAAAAGCTTTAGAATAAATTGTTAGAGACAGATTATTAAAAAGGAAAACATAAATGAGCAGAATTATAGAATGCTGGATTTATCAAGCCAACATAAAACTAGGATTGAGAAATACCCAGATCACCAGCACAGGAGCACTGACATCTGCAACAGACTGGACTTCATTTATTTTCTGATAAGCAGCACATTTACACATTAGCATAATGAGAAGCAGAGTAAAGGGTGTCAGATATTAATGTTAAAAATGACTCATATCTCTGGGCGTGACTAGACTTCACAACACCCTGAACATAACGATCCCTGAATCATCACAGTTCCAGAGGGGAAAACACACTAAAAGGGGAAAAAAACGGCTGTAGAAAAAAACTAAACAAAACCAAATCTTGTCCCCGGATTGTCTAAAAACAGTATTTGCTAAACCAAACATGCTCAGATTTGTGATTCTGCTATGAGCCCCACAGTTCAGAAAGTGTTTTTGATCTTTGACGCCACGAGGACCAGGATCTCTCCGATGTTCTTCTGCCAGTTGAGAACGTGTTTGGATTCAGCGCACCACAGCTCACCGTGCCGCGGCTCCGTGTTCTCACAGCGCTTCTTCACCTCCTGCTGCTGCTCCTGAGGGACAGAACAACACCAGAGTGAGGAGATGAGATTCACCAAGCATGGACATTCTTCAAAACATCTCCTTTTGTCTTTCACGAAATAGTCATCGAAATGACATGAATAACGGCTTCCGTGTGCGACAGTCAGCAGAAGTGAGAGAAAAGTGTTTATAAAGTTTGAAATATGGATATTTTTCTTATGGAAATGCATGGATTTGCTACAGGAGGCCTTTATTCACCCCCTGGAGCCGTGTGAGGCACGTTTTATTACGGATGCTAGTATGCACTAGTATGCCTCGAGGGGGAGTAAATCACAAGCTAATTTTCATTTTTGGGTGAACTAACCCTTTAAGTCTCTGCCTAAACTAGTTAACTTATTGCATAACAGCAGCAAGATCTGAGAAGAAGTAAAACATCTTACTTCTGTGCCGTGCTGAAGCTCAAACTTGTAGAAGAACGCCCAGGCGTCGCCCAAGTCTGGCTCAATCTTTACCGTCCGCAGAAACCACTCTCGCGTCTTTGACATCTTCCTCTCGCTCCAAAACAATCTGCAGGACACAAACACAGATACAGTATAAATGTAACTGAACAGTTCAGACTGTTCTTGCTAGACAAGCAAAACATAAAAGTGAGGAATGCGGGTGGGTCAATTTAGAGTAGGGAGAAGTTTGGCAAGAGCCCGGTCAGGAGTCTTACTTGGCAACTGCCAGAAGTACATGAGGATCATGTTCACACTTCTTCAGAGCATCAACACTCTTGGTCTTGCGCTGAGGTCTGGCCTCCAAGAACACGGCTTCGGCCCACAGGTTGCCTAACAGGAAGTAGTGAGTGTTGAGGTGTGAGAATGTGCAGAGGCTCCTGACGGATCTGTTCAGGGTTGAAGAAAGCGTGGCTTACCTGAGTTAGGACACTCCTGAAGGGCTTTGGCCATGAGTGTGTTGGAGATGTTTTTCAATCCCGCTCTGTATTCAAGTCGAACAGACTCCAGCCTGCAAGAGAAATTGAGATTATTGCATATAAAGTAACATATTGTTTTGGGGAGATTTTCGAGATCTTTTCCAGTAATTAATGCATGGAACTTCAACGCAAATTAGTTCTGTCATTAAGTCTCATTAAGATGGATCCAAGTTGTTCATGCCGAGCTGTCAATCAGACAGCACCCAGAGGTGAATTTACACGTGCTACTGTGATGAGGGCTGGGCTCATAAATATTAATTAAGTGGCATGCTCATTCCAGCAGAGTTTAGCTCTAAAATGAGTTTTTAGTGATCCTGAAGGCCTTGATTAGCTGGTTCAGGTGAGTTTATGTGAGGTTGGGGCCAAAATCAGCTGGAAAGGGTCGATCCAGGAACAGGACTGGGAACCCCTACACTTAAACCCAGCTTAAGTGATTTGCTGAAATGGTATTTATTACTAATTAGTTGCTAGGAAGATGGCAAATGGAAAAGGCATTGCTCAAGAATATTAATGAGGTTATGAGACTGAATGTTTCTGGAATATACCGTGGCAACATCAACACAATCTAAATAATAATTATCAACTAAGTCACTGTCATAGTAGAATTTATCATTATGCCACTTGCATATTCATTTTCTCATAAAGAAACATTCATTCATTTTAGAATAGGCTTTGTACTGAAGTACAAGTACATTTGACCAGTGTTATGTTAATATTCATATACTATTAGGGATGTAACGATATCAAAATCTCATCATACGATATGAAGTCCACGATATGATATGTATTGCGTTATAAAAAAAAAAATACAAATAAAGAATTGGAAAAATAAAATGACAATTTAGTATTTTAAAGTTACATTATTCTATATAATGCACAATTAAGAACTCTAACCCATGAGCTTAACTAAGAAAACTTAAGTCAGTGAATTGAGGAGGACTCAACCCCCTTTTTATTAGTGAGGTACTGTCTCAGTCTAAATTACGTTCACACTTTAGAAGCCAAACAAATTAGAATATAATAACAATGACGGTAATAGACATATATTGTAAAACAATTGCACTGTAAAATTAACGAAAATGAACATTACTTTTTTTTTTACTCTTGAAAGAGATATTTTGAATTTGAACTGCATTTAAACCGCCAGCTGTCAGACTGCACTTTTGAGCTTTTATTTTGACACAAACGGCAGTAGAAAGCTTCAGTGAAAACATGCTTGCAAAAACTACAAATCTCACTAGAAATGCTGAGATCATCTGCCACGAAAGTGTCCTTGGCGTTCCCAAACACGAGCTATTAGCACCGGATCACGTGCTGATCACCTTAGCTTTGAAACACGCAGCAAAACAGACTTGATGAAGGCATTAAGCCATATTGTGCTTTCGGTTTTAGTTCGTTTGACAGATACTGTGCCAAAGCATAATGCCAAAAACACAATTTCAAAGACTCTTTATATCAGAATAAGAAGTTTAAATATATTTTAAAAACTATCATTTTTGCCCAGAAGACCTATTGTTTCATACTGTCATGTGACCACGATAATATCGAGACAGTTTTGCTATCGCGATATCATGGTATTGATATCGTTACATCCATACTATTATCTTATTTACTAATATTGCAAATTAGCTTTTAATCTCATATTTTCAGGTTTAATTTTAGTTTAGGTTTTAGTAATTTCATTAAATGATATGCTTTTATTAGCTTTTGTAATGTAGCTTTATTTAATTGCAGTTAGAGTACTTATTTAGTTGCTGAGAGAACATTTCAAAATGTTAAATTCAGTGTATAATAAAACATTACAGCTAAACGGCTTTAGTTTTGGTTAACAACAGCAACACTGAATTTGGCATGATTTCTTACCAGATCTCAGGAGTTTGTGGATTCTTGAGGCGAGCTTTCTCTAAGATAGCTCGAGCGCGTGTGAGCTGCCGACTCTCTCTTCCAGCCGAGACAGAAGGAGCCATAATGACATGGAATGAGGGCACTTCTTCAGCTGAACGGACACAGCAGAGAGGAGGCGTTAGAGAAACACTATTATCACACATTCCCACTGAAAAATTTTGTTTCCTAATATTAGGATCTGCATTATTAAATTAAAGAAAGGCATCTTCTCTAGAGCCCATAAACGCACTCCCTGGTTGTAGGCCTCTCGTGCTTTATCGATGTTCTCCGACTGCTCCTCGATCTGTCCTCTCATCATCCAAAGCTTGGGGAAATCCTCATAGTGCCTCAGGGCCTCTGTACACAGCTCATGTGCCGCGTCAATATTCCCCAGCACCCACTCCAGCCTCACCGACTTCATAAACACCTGCGAACGGCACACAGAAAACAGTTATGACAACTCATTTAAAGCTTTTAAAGCCTCTTGAACATGATTATTAAGGATGTGTAAAATGCATAAATGTGTCCTCAAGTGCAAACAAACAGCCAGGGAGATTTTTCACATGGCTAGTTTCCATAGATGCAGGAAAAACATAATTGTGTGTGTTTTCTTTTTGATAACATTATCACTTATGAGGAAAGAGGAATCCTGCCAAGTGCTTGAGGTACATTTGATCCTGTGGTATTTGTCTAGATGCTGACACTCTTTCCTGGAGCCAAGAGTTAAACAAGCCCAGGCAAGAGGCCATTCTGAAGCCTTCCATCTGCACCATTTACTCCCCAAATCCCACGCTCCGTTATAGGGTAAAGATCAAGCAAATCTGCTGTGATGAGGTTACCATCCACTCACAGACCTCATTTGACATAATCCCCGACAACAATTCTGTGCCAACATTTGTGCAGAATTCACCACCTTGAATCCATAAATGTCAACTTTTGGTGCAGGAGGCAGGTGCATCTGTCTCAGTGACAGGCAGATATGTTCATTCTCTGACGCAGAGTCAACGTCAGGTTTTTTAAGGACGAGTTAAAGTCACATCTCACTGCTTAAAGGGTTACTCCACCCCAAAATGAAAATGTTGTCATTAATCACTTACCCCCGTGCTGTTCCAAACCCGTAAATGCTTCAATTTAAGATATTTTAGATGAGAACCGGGAGGCTTGTGACTGTCTCAAAGACAGCCAAACAATTAACACAGTCAAGGCCCAGAAAAGTATAAAAAACATCATCAGAATAGTCCATCTGCCATCAGTGGTTCAATCTGAATTTAATGATCTTGCCACCCCCATCCGGAACGCTGGATCCCTGTCAATATTCAAGCAACAACTGAAAACTCATCTCTTTCAACACTGCTTGACTTCATCCTAAACTTAAAAAAAACAACCTTCATCATTCTCTTTATCTTTCTCTCCTTCCCTTGCTAGCTTGTACTTATTTGAACAATACCTGAGACTTGGTGTTATTGGCACTTCCTCTGTCTGTTTGCCTCTTCAAGATTAATCGCTTTATGTATTCCACAATTGTAAGTCGCTTTGGATAAAAGCGTCTGCAAACTGACTAAATGTACAATGTAATGAAGCGACGAGAACACTTTTACTGCAAAAAAACCTAATTAAGACTTTAATAACGACGAACAACAATTCATCTCCTCCATGTCAGCGTAGCACCATTTTGGAGAGTATGCGCTAAACAGTGTACGCAGTTCTGTGTCAGCCGCGCCAACATACAGGTGCGCTGCGCATCCATTGAGATGAACTGAAAGAAAGCACAGATCACTTGACGGAGAGAAGCGCTGAAGCGCTCAGTCAGTGTGTTCGGCGAGAGAAAATATATCTGTGCTAAACTTATACTTAGCCTCCAACTCATACAGTGGCGAGTAAAATCTGAGAATTTATTAGCCATTGGCTAATATTAAACATAATTTAGTCGCTCAGAGTGAAATTTAGTCGCATTGTAAATGCATATGATAATAGATTTAAAAATCATATACAATAGTTGTTTTATAAAACATGTATATACTTACATTTTCATGAAACGTTGAATGTATTCCATGTCAAAGCAAATTATATGATTATTATTATATATAATAATTATTTCTAAATTAATATAAACTATATAAATATCAGTGATTGTTATATTTAACTGAAAACATTAAAAACAATTTTCTTTAAGTTAAACATTAAGTGATTGATTTTAATGTAAACTTATTTAATCAAGTTTCAAGGGGAACATTTCTCATTTAGTTTAACTTGAATTAAAAAACTAAAACTGAAGTAAAAACTAATCAAATATGGATTTAAAGTACTATAACAAAATATAAAAGTAAAAATGAATTTAACATATTAATACAACTTCAAAAGAGTATTAAATTACGCATTTTTGTTATTATTTTAATACATTTTTAATTACAAAATTATGCACTTCAAATATATATTTAGAAAATGTAATAGTATCTTAATTATACTATAATTACCTCATGAATGACTAAATGAAGTATTGAAACAGTGGTTGTGTAGAAAAGTGTCAGATGCTTTGGGGTAAACCGAGTCAGCCGTTTAAGCTGAAATACAATCCTTCAAATACAGTTACACAACGTTTCTGAATATTAAACCTTTATTCTTTTAATATAATTTATGTTTTGCAGAGCAACCCGAGTGTGCTTAAGCAAAAATAAATTCCTAATTTGTTTAACTGAAATGGAAATGATTCACATTCAGTGATGATACAGCTTAACCCTTGATATGACATGGTGCCCAATGTGGTCCAATTCGTCAGTGGGCCACTTTTTAGATAAACTATTATTAGGATAATTCATTCGACCTCAGCTTGCATTGTCTAGTTTTCATGCACAAATCTGATTTCATGCACAAAACGGGCAAAGGACTTTTCCAAGCTATGCCTTCCCACTAGTTTCACATTCAACACCCAGTTGCACAAGCACTTCCACAGGGTGCCCCCCTTATCTACTGATCTCATCACTTATCTACCGCAATCAAAACATGCAGAACCGAAACAATGTGTTCCCGGCAGACGGGTGTCCCCAGCATGACACAGCAGCGGTTACATCTATTTGACACTCAAGGGGCGCTCACCCTGGCGGTGGGGGCGCTGCTGCGGGCCTTGGCCAGCAGCCTGCGCGCTCTCTCGTACTCGTTATTCTCCGATTCCAGCTTCACGGCAGCCAGCCAGATCTCCTCGCTGTTGGGGTTAGCCTAACACAAAGAGAAAGACCGAAAGAGGCGGGATGAGTTTTTATTGGCCATCGTCCCAGTGAAAACTTAGACAGTGAAAACTGATTACTTTCAGGAAATAAGCGCTGATATGCAGTTTACAGTTCTGCTTCTTTAATTTGACGTTTTGTGTACAATTCTTGCATGTTTGGTGTTCTTTCATGTCAATGGTATGGCTAAGCATACACTGAATCAACAGTTTTTGTTGTTTTTTTCACACCTAACTGTGAGGGAATCAAAATGAATTCTGAACAGTATCTATTTATCTACATATATTTTAAATTAATATTCAGTAATGATGCATTACATTTTTCAAAAGAGACCGTAATGACTTTTATACGGTTACAAATATCAACATTTCAAATAAATGCTGTTCTTTTGAACATTCTATGCATTAAATAAATGTCAATATATCCTGAGTATATATATGCATGGTGTCCACAAAAATATACAATAATCTGACATGTTTCTAGATCAGCATATTTGACGCTGAAGCCTGGAGTAACGATGGTCAAAATTCAGCTTTGCATCACAGAAATAAATAGCATCTTAAATGATACTAAAATAGAAAAGACTCATTTTAAATTGTAATAATATTTTACAATGTTACTGCATTTAGACTATTTTTTATTAAATAAATGCAGCATTGATGAGCATAAGAGACTTCTTTCAAAACATTAAAAATCTTACCAACCCTAAACCTTGGAACAGTAATATATTGATTTACAGTCTATTAAAAGTGCATATAATATAAATAAAAGAGTGAATTAAGTATGAAGCCTACTACTATGCTTCACAGGTCTTTAGCGAATCACTTTTGTAAATATCCAGTACAAAGAAGTATATCTTGTGCTGTTGCTTCACAATTACAATGCTATGGTGTTATCAAAAATGATGCTTGCCACTAATAATGCAGTCATGGGGCTTGAAGAGCTGACGGGGAGCGACACTCACCTGGAAAGCCAAAGCCAGGATACTTCTGGCTGCAGGAACGTCACCCGCTAACCATTTCGATTTAGCACCCATTAGCCATAACACCTCAGCCTTAGGACAATGAGCCACGGCCCTCTGTAACAGAGCCTCCAACGACTCTCTGAGAGAGAGAGAGAGATAGAGAGATTAAAATAATGCCAATAACTGTGGAATATAATCAAAGGATTAGATTATATAACAGTGTCTAAATATATGAAGGCGCCTCTAAAGGAAACTGGTTTCAGGAAGGCTTCAATAACAGCAAGTGTAATGATCTAGAACAAATTTAAATGAGCAAGCTCAAATAGGCTTCTTGCCTCCAGCCAGTAAATGCAGACTCAGCAAATTCTGTTCAGCTGTGTCTAGAGAGCCAGTGAGTATTTCTCACCGTGTACCGTGGTTCTTCTCAAAGTAAGCGGCCCTCAGCCAGACGCTCTTCTTGCTGGGGAAGACCTGCAGCGCATGAGCGTAGATGGCCCGCGCACACTCCAGAGCTCCATGAGCCACACACTACAACAAAACACAACCAATCAGCATCAGATGTCACGGTAATAGTGTGCATTAGCGTTCGTCCACTTTTTGAAAGGATTTGAAAATCAGACAAAAAGACTAAAAGTACAAGACTATGTATTTAACGGCTTTAATGAGGTGAACCATTTCGAGACAAACAAATGAAAAATGGAGAAATAATTGATTAAAGTTGTTGATTATATTTATAGAAACAATATATTTTAAGTTTATTGCAAACACGCATATATAGAGGGGGTTGTTCACTGCAGAGTTTTTTGAGAGATTTGCTCATCTCGACTTTCTGATTAGTGGAATTCTTCTGTACAGAATCATGGGTAATGTAGTTTTTACCACAAAATCATGTTAGACATTAGAAATAATGTAAATGACAGGCTTCAATGAACAACTTTGATTTACAACCCCATAGCTCACAGTACGTTTATCGGTCTTTAAAAGTTTATACGTTATTGCTAAAAATCCTTATGGAAAAGTGAATGTAGTTTTACTTGTAACACGGCCAAACTGATGGTAAAAGATGAGACATTAAAGGGACAGTTTTTGTGTGTTTAACAGAAGAAAGGCATTCATGCATTTATGGGTGAACGATCCCTTTAAATCTACAAAACAATGTAAATTGTTACTATCATAAATATCTGCAATAAACAAACATGTGGTGCTGAATGAAAACAGAAGGTGAGAGGATGTTTACACTGTCTGCGTCCTCCATCCATGTGTGTTTGCAGTCCTCCTCTTCAATGCCAATCCCAATCACAGCTCTGATCACAGACTGACATGTGACCACGCTGCCAGCCTTATCACACTCCTCTGCATCCTGAGAGACAGACATCAGCTTTGAATGAACACTTCTGGATATAATATTGGTTCTTTCATATATCTGGCAATGCAACTTAACTGATAAACCTAACCCTGTCCATATTGGAATCTGTCTTTGCATGCATTTCTTCATTTTTAATCAAAAGTCCTCTGCTAATAACACTAATTTTTTTGAAAACCATTTAAAAACAGGTATTTAGTAAAGCATGTCATTGAGCTATCTGAGCTCTGAAACATGAAATACAGACCTGAATCCATTGTTCGCGGTTGATCTCCACGCCGTTGGCCCTCAGGGAGCTGATGGCTCTGTCGATGATCTTCTCCACCATCTGTGTGTTGCCGTTGGCCTCCTCCAGCTTAGCAGCTGTGATCCAGATATGACGGTCAGTGGGAATGTTTTCACGGGCCTTGTTCAGAACACGACGGGCATTCTCATAGGTTTCTAATCGGGCCAGAGCCAGCCAAAGCTACGGAAGACAAGGACAACACTGTTAGAGCGGTCTGATTTATGGGACATAAAAAGGTTTACGGGTTCTGGCTGATTAAGGCCATTTGTGTGTGTGTGTGTGTGTGTACCTCAACACTGGTAGGACAGCACTCGACTGCTCTGCTCAACATGATTCTTGCGTCCTCTGGCTCCTCCAGCTCAACGGCTATCTTCCACAAACGCACTGACTTTGACACATTCTCCAGAGCTGTAGATATGTGGGGAAAAAAGGAAGTATACAGACATTAGTTATTTAATGATTAAACAAAACGTAGCAAGCAAGCATCATATTGCTTCTATTTGGGATTATTTGAACAATCTCTCTCAATAACAACCCTTTTTCACAAATATTTTACAAACAATCGAGTCAACTCAAACTATTTTTTGCATTCAGAACTAACCCGTTTTAAAAAGTGATATCTGATATTTTAAGACTCACGGGGTCTGGAGAGGTCCGCTGCATGATATTAACCGTTTGAGCTTTTTTACTCTGCATGTTGTTTGCATAACTTAGATTTGGTTAATGAAAAATTTCAAATATTAATATTCAACCAAAACCATTTCACTTCTTTTATAGCCCCTAAAAAATAGAAATTATAAAATATTACAAGTGTGCTTATAAAAGATCATAAAATGGTAAATAACACTAAAAGATAACCAATTTAGGTTTTTATTTGTAAAAAAAATAATATTTTTAAGTGAGATTTTTTTAGATCAGGAATGTTGTATCACCCTGACAAACACTACCAGTCAAACGTTTTTAAACCGTAAGATCCTGTTTCCTGCTCTTTTCTGCTCACCAAGCTGGCATTTATTTGATCCAAAGTACAGCAAAAACAGTAATATTGCAAAATATTAACTGCTTTCTATTTGAATTATATACATATAAAAACACACATACACAGGGCTGCAACAACTAATTGATAAAATCGATTATTATCGATAATACAAATCATCGACAATGATTCTCATTATCGATTAGTCGGGTCCGCCCACAGTGCACGTCCAACTGCAGCCGGTTGCTCAAATTACAGCACTGAATAACGCCTATCAACAAAATGCATCTAAAAATAGTGGAGGAAACAGAATGCTATGCCGCGGGAGAAGTACGTGATCCAAGCTGCCCAAAACATGATACTTCTTTATTTTAATGCATTAGTGTAAAGGCTTGCCCTGTCAGACGCTGTGACACATGCGTGTGCGTCCTCAGTGCAAAAACGTTCAGTTTACGGTCATATCCTTATCTATAAATGTCACAGATTCACGCGGGCATTTCCATTTTTGCATAAAGGTCCGTCCTGAATCTCCTGACAGCCTGTGTTAAGTTTAAAATACCGAATGAGCGCCGGGCGGGCGCGTGCACGCGCGTCAGACAGAACACAGAGAGGGAGACAATTAAAAGGCTATTCAGCGCATAAATATCCATTTTGCTGAAATATCTGTTGCTGAAAGTTAAATTAAGGCTTAAAAGTCAACATGGCGTGCGATTATTTTATGAGAGTAGGAAATGTTATTCTATAACACTATTGAAAACTATATTCACTATTACAGTGCTTAACAAATTTATTAAAACACATTTCTGTAAGGTTTTTAACAGATTATGTAAGGTTTGTGCCACTGCTGCTCTAAACTAACAGCATTGGTGATTACCAAAATCATGTTTTAGCTTTCTGTATCGGTTAGTCCTCCAATATGCTTAAGCTCTTTAGTAACAATAGTAGGATATTTCTAATGCTATAATATAATTATTGCTGTTATCTATGAAAGAAAGGCAGAGCGCTTCATGTTTTTTTTTTTTCAGATACCCAATTACAGTCAAAAAGTACATAATGGCAGCAAGAATGCAAGCTGTTGCAAGGCACAGGAGGCCATTTTTGTTATAGTGGCAATTAATACTATTTGGTTGTTTCAGTTTCTTATTTGCCCAATAAATGACACATTTATTTTTAGATGTAATTTTTTTTTTGACAAATTCCTGAAATATTGTGTGTTTTCTCTTTTTTATGAGGTGGTTTAATAAATTGTTAAATACTGTATGTGTATCATTCAGTTGGCACGTTTGTTTGAAAGTCATTGGACAGAATGTAGAATAGTGTGTTTTGGCAAAAAAAAATGTAAATGTTTTTTTTTTAAAATCCGATTAATCGAAAGAATAACCGGCCAACTAATCAATTATCAAGAATAACCCCCACACACACACACACACATTTTCATGTCAATCGATTCAAATGTTTAATGGCATGATTGCCTTAAATTAACGTGTGATTAATCGCAACTTAAATCGCAGATTTTTCTTTGTTCTAAATGTACCTTAAATTAATACTTTAAGTTTTTAATAATCTAATTAACATGGGCATGGACAAATATGGATGGTTTATGCAAATGTTTGTTTATTATTATTGAAACAATAGTAAACAGAGCATGAAGAGTAGACATGTTTCAAAAGTCATAGATATTTTTCAAATAACTTCTGTATGTCTATTAGACACATGAAAAAGAAATGTTCCTATTACTTTAGTAATTTACTGACACAAACCGGTTTACATTTTTGCAGACATGGCAGCTCTTCTTCTGAACATGCAAAATGTACATTATAGCATTTGTTTCCCTCTCTGTGCCCACATACTGTGTTTTGATGCAGCTAAGTTCTCAATAAAACGGTTTTCATTTATATATTTTTCTGTTTCTGTTTTCAGACAACGGGGTATGAAATATGAAGTAGTGACTGAAACGTGACCCATTAAGACTAGGCTTAGAGACCAGCTCTCTCTCAGGACAAAAATCCTGATAATCGAGCTGTGGTCTGATGAAATCAAATACACATAAGATAAAGAATAGCTGTGTTGTGATTTCGGCTATACTTGCATGTAAAATTAGAGAAGTAACATGTCTGTGTAACAGTGCAGGAGAGACAGAGACAGAGAGACAGAGACAGAGACAGAGAGAGAGAGAGAGAGAGAGAGAGAGAGAGAGAGAGAGAGAGAGAGAGAGAGAGAGAGAGAGATGCGCGTGTACTGCGGGGAAATCCCTTGTGTGGCAGTACCGGCAAGTATGAGAAACTAAAGGTTTGGGCACTTTTTTGAAGGGAAAAAAGTTGCTAGAGGGGTCTGCAAAGTCACTAAGTTGGCAACACTGTGCATCCCCATTTCTCGAACTATGGACTAGGCCATGGGTCAAACAGAAAATGCACGTTAATAAAATTAGTGGTGTTAAAATGAATTAGAATGATTTCTGAAGGATCATGTGAAAATCTTACTGTTCAAAGTGTTTTGATAGTGTATTTGACATTTTACACATTGTAAACATGCAGTGCTGCTGATGCACAAGATGCTGTACACAACACGTGTGCACAACTGTCAAAGATGTTTATCTTGTGCATGTTTACAATAGAAAAGCAACACTGTTTTGAAACAACACCAATGTCTAGGTTAACATCCTAACCTGTAAAAACTACGATTTAAACAACGTTAAGTTCAAATAATAAATTTAAAAGTTGTATCAAATCTAGGGGTGTCCTCGATTAAGGATTTTTATAGTCGAATGGGAATTTTCGAATCTTGCCGATATTCGACTGATAGTCGAATCATATGTTTGGGGGCGGGGCAAATTACCAAGAGTCAAGTCAGACATTCGACAGTAATTATTACTGATGTTAACACACAGGAAAAATGTGTAACGGATGCCTCGCAGATACAAACGGGGTAAATAATGTTTTATTAAAAGATAGTTAACATTAAATGTCAGTGAAACCCTAAAAATTATGTTATGTAGACTATATGCCATATTTATTAATGTTCTGCATTTCTGTTTAGAGCTGCGCGCGCTGAAGATGACCAGTAAAATTAAGCATATAATAGCTCTTTTTTAATGAATGGGATTTAACTAATTTCTCTCATACAGAATATGCTTCGTTATTTATGTTACGACTTGACAGGCTATCTGCACAAAATGCCCCGAGTGCACAAGCTAAAGTGTCTGCGTGGCTCTGAATGAACTCCTTTTGTGGATGCGTTCTTCATGCAACAATGTGCTATAGCACGGCAGCTAAACTCAAAATCAACAGCATTTTATTATAATAGTGCTCTCATTATAATGTTATGTATATGACAGTCCGAGTCATAGTCATTAATATTGTTGTTGTTTGTCCTGCTCACGATGCGTGCTGAAGAGATAATCACCGTACTACTACAATGAAGTGCTTTTACCCTATCGCAACTCAACCACATGCATCTCATACGAGATAAATAATAGCAGGCCTATCTAGTGTATATATAAAGTGGCCAAAATGTTTGAAAATAACTTGTACCCTACCTGATTGAAACCCCCTCCCCCGTCTTTCACTCTGCCTGTGTCAGTTTGAGTCTTGTTAAAGATTTAATTCCCTGCCGCCATGCTCCTCTGTCAGTCACTGATTATGAAAAGTGAAATTTAAAACTATAGGGGTGGTTGGATTAATTCATGCATGTTAAAATATTTATTTATAACTTATTTCTTTCCAGATTCTTATTTACAGCATTATCATAATAGGCTGTATTAACTTATTGGGAGAAAACCGGTAGTTCTGTGAAATCAGACGTAAGCACCCCATATAGCCAAAATGGTAACACCCCGCGAATATTCGACTGTGAGATTGGGAGTCGAATCGGGCTCCTATCGAAACATCGAATCGTCGACTATTCGGGGTCACCCCTAATAAAATGATAAACCACAAATTTCAGCCTAATAAATGATTAGGCATGTTATACATAATTGGCCTGAACAAAAACTGCAGACGGGCTTAATAATAAAGCAAATTCACTCTTTGACAGTAGAGGGCACTTATGGACAAGCAGAAATAGTAATTAATACATTCACATTCACTACTCAAGATTTGCACAAATCACGTGAATGACCAATTTCAATGGGCAAGCACTCAAAGCAGGGTTTCTGCACGATTTTGAAGCTTAAATTTAAGACCTGCACAAATCAAATTAATACCATATGAGCGGGGTAGGGAAATGTCTATAGTACCATATTCAACTGTAAAATTACTGTAAAAGCATAATTTACAAGTTCACAAAAATAAAAGGTTTTATAAAATGATAAACTTTACATTTCAGACTTTAAATTATTTTTAAGAAAATTAATGTCACAAATATTACATTCCCTTAAACAATTATCATCAATTAATTATTATATAAATTAAATAACATGAAAGATGTGTGTGCGAAATTGACCAAAAATAATTTTATCGATAACAATAATTAGACAATATTTTTTGTGTTATTGTGCTGATATCTTAAAGATTACAGTGGACAGCTGACTCTGAATTGTATTATATTCTTCGTATTCTGTGTGGTCAGTTCACAATAAGTTTTTTTTTTCTACAAGTGTGCATCATCTTTTGAGTCAAATTCTTGCATTTGGGCTGTTACCACGCCAATGAAATCAGTATCATAGTATTATCAAAATTGATCTGTGCAATGCAGAGGAAACACAGAAGCGGCATTTAGATGCATTCACACATTGTTTAATGCAGCTGAGAGGGACATTTAACCTGCCGCTACAAATGCACAAATAATGTTTTGATATTTGAAACATAAAACGTTGAAAACAGATGTTTGAAATTATAAAAAAATATTAAGACACCTTAAATGTAAAATGACACCCGCCAGTAGGTGGCAGCAAGTTGCTCTTAATAAGTGAGTCATTGCGATTGAACCGAATCATTTAAACGATTGATTCATTCAGGAACGAAACACAGTCATGTGCTCAGAGACGCAAAACAGTGCTGTAGCTGTGTTCGGAATGATTTATGATGGCAAAATAGAGAGTCTCCAAATTTAAGACCATCTTGTACAATTACATTTGATACAACAAAATGTAATACTCTGCGGAAACCGTGTCAAAGGTTCGCCAGAAAAAGCAAAAACCACAGCTGTGTAAACACTTTATACAAATCATGTCATTAATTATAATCAAACTGGTACTAAAATTACATAGTGCACCAGATTTTAATGACAAACTAATTACTTCACTTACATCAAATTACTTTATAGATTTAACAAGCTAATCAAGGAAGAGACATTGATGAAGTACAACCGTCAGCCTGTTTAAAGAGATACTTTATTACAAGGGGAGATTCGGGATGTTTTAACAAGCTGAGACTGATAGAGTTTCCATACATAACTAACAATTCATCCGTCTCTGTCACAGAGGAATGCAGGCAGAAAAAAAGCAGGTAACAGTGGAAAGAGAAACCTAAAGAGGATTGGAGGAAGAGAGACAGACCGATAAAGAGACAGAGTCACTGACCTTTCCTGAGCACTCGTTTCTTGGCCCTGATGTCGGTCTCTAGCTCTGCGGCTCTGATATAGATGCGAACAGACTGAGGGAGGTGACGCACTGCCTGGGCAACTACTGCCTTCGCCGTGTCTCCAGGCTGCAGCCGGGCGGCTTCTAGCCAAACATCCTCACTCTGAACAGACAAAACACAGCACAGATTACACACACACACTGACTATGAAGAGTAGACACAAATAAACACTTCATTAATAAGACTCAGTTACACAGAACAGATAACATCTTCAGCAGGGCACAAGAAAAACAAAAATGAGGAAACCAAAAAAAACTATTTAGTTGCAGAATTGCTTAATAAAGATGGCCATTCATGAAGTTATACAAATATTTTCTTATATATTAAACAGTTTTGTTGTTGCATGAACATCTCAGTTGTGTAAGTAGGGTGCTATGATTTCCGCGATGCGTAAAACATGAACGAAATCACAGAATCCAGTCATAAAAAAGGAATTTTGAGTATAACACAGAATGTCGCGGATATTGCCAAATCTTGGAAAAATAAATCAAAATAGGTCAGTACAGTGAACTCAAAACACTAGTGTCTGTGAATATTAAGCTGCAAAAAGAGTAAATGTGAATCCCGCATGTTTCTGCTTGACTGCATGTGAATGAAAGTCACAGACGCACAGTTTCGTTTACTATACACATACTGAAGTGCGCGTGACGCTCGTGGCATTTTCAGCCTCTGCCTCTCAATGTATGAGTTCATGAACACAAACATACATACATAAACTGAGAGTCACTCCATGAGCATTTACCATTTCAGGCACTGTCCTAGGACACCTGCCGGAACGACAGTCAGCGGAAGTGAGAGAAAAGAGTTTATTATGTTTGAAATATAGATCAATTTATCTAACAAAAATGCATGGATTCACTACAGGAGGCCTTTATTCACCCCCCGCGCCGTGTGAGACACGTTTTATTATGGATGCGCGCACTTTATTTGTGTTTTAGACTGTTAGAGAGAAACAACCGCCCACTGCAATGATACGTTAATTTCTGCAGGGGTTTAGAAGTATTTAAAGTAAGCTTTTAGTAATTAATGAAAACCAAACTTTTTTTTTTTTGCTGATCTGAAAAATGATCCGATCCGTGACTCAAAATCCGTAGTGTGATCCGAACCTAGAGTTTTGTGATCCATTACACCACTACTCGAGTGAGTAAAACACAGGCTAATTTTCATTTTTGGGTGAACTACCCTTTAAAGGTATTCACATCAACAAAATAAAAGTTTGGGTAACTTGAAGATGTTACAAATATATTAATGTAATGATATTAATACTACAACTAATAATTATTATTAAAACAGTATATAAGGAATATTCACCAGAAAAAAAATATTTACCAGAATTTAGAATAAAAGTGTAAATACAAAACAGTATTTCTGAAAATAAACCAAATAAATCATACATAATGTATTATATCAAATCAATTAATTAATTATAAATGCTTTTGATTTTTACAATTCACTGAATGAGAAAAAATAAAACATTTCATAGTACCATAAATGTCAATTTTGTCAAACTTTTAATACATTGCTGTTAAATTGTGTAAGTTACACGATTTCTATTAATTAGACAAGCTTTTTGATTAATAAAAATTAATTTCACCATTGAAACGGGTTAGTTAAAATAAAATAAAACGGATTTCATAATATCCATGTAAGAATAATTCTGCCTATTTGGCAATATTATGTTTTGGACCTTTTATACTGTTATGTTAAATATGTTGTTCATATAAAGTTAAACAAATGCAAATTATATTATACATTTAAATGAATAATTAATTAATTAATTTTAATATCAATTCAAGTCTCACAAACCTAATGCATACAAAACACTAATCACCAGATAATGAGGCAGTTTGATGAATCTTTTGACTGATTTAAGTTCATTTTGCCATATATTGGACATTACAGCTTGCAAACGAGTCCTGACTGACTGCGGAGTGGTGACTAGATTTTAAATCACGGTGAAACATTTTAGTTTTTTCATGCATTTTAGTCACAGTCAGGACAAATGCTCAATGATTTATAGAAACTGCTGTCAGGGCAACATTTTTGTTCTTCACAACGATGATTGAATGTACGGATCATGTCCAAACATCCTGTCCAAGTGGGCAGCTCTCTAGGCTTTGAGACACAGTCAGGTCACTGTTCTTCTGCTGAACTTTAATTCATGAGCCTGCAGAAATTTCCCAACACTTAATGAAGCTGTGCACACACAGAGCAAAAGGGCCTGACATGGTTTCCTCTCGTTTTGTTTTCATTCCCAGTTCTTTCTCTCCGAGTCCAAAGTCAGCACTAGTAGACAAATCGACTGGCAAAGCTTACATAAACCCGAGTTAATTCATTCACCATGACATGTTGTTCTTGAACCATATTTATAGCATTTTGGGAAGTGTGATTTTGCAGATGGTAAATGTATCACTATGACAACCCATCAACACTGGCAACACTCCTAAAAGCTGTAAAATTTCAACGGCTCATACATGCTGCACCCTACTGGACATACAGTAAAGCGACTCCTTTTTACTTTACAGGGACAGTTCAACCAAAACCTAAAATTATGTCATCATTTTCACACTTATGTTATTCCAAACCTGCATGACCTCCTATCCTCTATGAAAAATCCTCTATGTTTTTTTTGTCAAAACAGAGGTCAACTGTTAAACAGTTTGCTAACCAACCCTTCTCAAAACATCTTTAAAATAAACGTGTTTAAAAAAAATCTAAAATAGATTTATCGCCCAGAACTAGAATAAAAAAAGTTACAGTATATCAGGGACTTAATGTGGTTGTATATCATTTCCTCCTCGATTTATGCCTCACCTTGGGACACATCTCAGTGCCTTTCATGATGAGGTTTCTGGCCACCTGCAGCTTCCCGGTCACCTCCTCCAGACGGGCAGAAGCAATCCAAGCGGGCGGGTGATGAGGGTTTGTTTCTCTCACTGACTTCAAGAGGAGACGGGCCTTCTTAATATCACTGCACGCGCACACACAGAATGACATTAGAAAATGCAACACAGACAGCCCAGATAAAAAGCTCAAGAGGGTAAAACACGTGGTACCTGATGTCTCCTCCATGTGTGGGGATCATGGAGTTGAGATCGGTGAGATAGCCTTTAGGATCAACAACTGTCTGTCCACTCACAGAGTCAGACACCTGGAGGCACCAACAAAGACACTGTAAAACGTCTGGCTTTCTTCAAAATGATTCAGTTTGCAATTCAAATGCTGTGGTGCACCACCTGACTGAGCCTCATGTCCATTAGAGTGTTTCTGGCCTGTCCGATCTTCCTCATGTCCAGCTCTCCAGCTTCAGGCGTCATGCCTCCCGGGTAGGGTGTGTTTAAGCCTCCTGGGAAGGGGGTCTTTAGCCCGGCAGGAAGAGAAAGAACCCCTGGGAGGAAGAGGGAGAGGACAGCAGTGGAAAAAATGGGTGAACGAGGGTAAGAGGCAGATACCTGAGAGAGATTTATTGTGTGAAATCCACATTTCCATGGTATGGCGAAACCTAAAAGTGGAACTTTGGAAGCCCATGAGTATGTTTTGTTGTGTTCAAAGTGTCGCAGACAGTGTTGGGGGTAATGCATTTCAAATTTCGGGAGTTACGTAATCATATGACTTTTTTCAAGTAACTAAAGTAACATTACTTTTAAATTTACAATGAAATATCCGAGTTACTTTTTAATAAGTAACACACGCAAGTTCATTTTTCCCATTTATTTACTGACACCTCGCCTGTCTGAGGCACTTACTTCTGCCTGAGGATCATTCATTTCACTTTTGGTGTGAAAGAGCCTTTACAGTTGCCAAAAATACAAGTTTGTTTTTGTTATTAAAAAACAAACAAGCCCAGCTCATGTGAGAACCAAAAACGCAAGAGTAACATAATGCATTACTTTACATGAAAAGTTACTAAGCAACGCAATTAGTTACTTTTTTTATGGAGTTACACAATTGTAATGCATTTCATTTAAAAGTAACTTTCCCCAACACTGATAGTAGATTTATAATTATTAAACTTATAAAGATTAAAATAAATACATAAACTGGCGTTTCAACATATTTTTTACTAGTTCCCCAGAAACTCAGAGTATACTGTAAATAGAGATATACATAATTAACAAAATAAAGAGTAATTAAAAAAACACTTCCAGTCAGAGTTTTTGTTATTAATAAAATATTTGTATTACATTAAATAATGTCATTAAACAAGGATGCGTTAATTTGATCAAAAGTGAAAGTAAAGACATTTATGTTACAAAATAATTCTATTTCAAATAAATGCTGTTCCTATTCTACTCATCAGAGAATCCTTAGAAAATATATATCACGGTTTCCACAAAAATATGAAGCAGCACATCTGTTTTCAACATTGATAATAATAATAATGTTTCTGGAACAGCAAATCAGCATATTAGAATGATTTCTGAAGATCATGTGACACTGAAGACTTAGGTAATGATGCTGAAAATCCATCTTTGATCACAGGAATAAATAATATTTTAAAATATATTCAAATAGAAAACAGTTCTTTGAAACTGAACTAATATTTTAATAATAATATATATATTTCATCAAATGAAGGCAGCCTTAGTGAGCTTAGTGAAACTGCTTAAAAACAAATTTGAGTATTTATATTTTATACACAATATTATTGTCTACAACGGTGGACGTTTTTTCATTTTGTGGTGATGCTTGTGTTTATTTGACTTTATTGGACTTATTTTAGAGAAATATGTCTAATCAGCTGAAAAACAGGCATAAGTATTGTACATGTTTACTATTTTATTATACCGCATCATAAATGATAGATGTAATATTTATTGCTGAATTGCAGTTCAGTGATTTCCACTTCCTTTTATTCTGATTTAAATTCCAGCTCATGCACTGAAAGTCAGCCAATGTTACCCAACCCTGATGTACTTCTAGCCCCCTAACCTTTCGTTCAAAGCTTATGTGGACTCTTGTCATTTGCATCCTAATTGACTCAAAGTTAATTGTCTTTACTTGGATGTCCATTTACTATTGACATGACCAGAATGCAAAGCACAGGATACAAACATCCCCACCAGCCCATCATCACAAAGCAAACAGCTCATGTTCTGACCTAAAACAGACAGAGAGAAAGAGACGGAGAGCATGCTAGGACATTGTACTTCAAAATGACTTTGAAATGTAACCATCCATTATGGTTTAGATAAAAAATAATAATGTATGCAGAACATTACTACATAAAAGTACTTTTCAAAATGATAAAATGATTTGCATTTGTACTCTCAGTAAATGTGCTTTGTCCTTGCAGGGGACGGCGGCGAATCCCATTACAGCTCCTCCATTAAAACAGCTGCGCAGATCTTTGCCAGGTAACAAACAGCCAATTGAAGTTTCATTGATTTACAAAATAATGGCTGATATCCAGAGGTTCACATAAGGACAAACTAGCAATTAGTTGACCCAGATGACCTGAGAAACGCATCTGAGAGGTGAAGAAAGGGTGATCGATAGAAAATCCTTTGTTAGATAAGAAAAAAGAGAAGTTGATTAAAAATGAAAGGACTCAATCCATTGGCTCATCAGTAAGTAGATGGAAATTGTTTCCTGTTTGATGGAATGTGTTTTGTCTGTGTATAAACAAGACAGGGACAGAATTATTAATAAAATAAAATAAAGTTGTATTATATTAACGTTATAATAATAATATTTGTTATTATTTGCAAATCTTAAAAAGTCTTCTGATCTGAATCAGGGGAGAAATATACAAAGTTCAAGCACATCACAAGCACAACCAGTCTAAAACAGATCTAAACAAATATGTTGGTGGATTGTGATGTAAGAGGACTACAAGAGATGGACTTTCTCACTGGATGAAGCGTTATTATGGATTACAGACTCATAGTTTGGCCAGAAACAATGGTTTGAAGTTGAAAATGTATTTTATTTACAAACGTGCAGCTTTTCACTTCAAAAGATGTTAACTGATGGACTGAAGTGGTGTGAATTATTGTGATGTTTTTAGCAGCTGTTTGGACTCTCATTCTGACGGCACCCATTCACTGAAGTTGATCCATTGGTTAGCAAGAGATGTCACATTTCTCCACATTCGCTACATTTGCAGCTAATTGTTATTTTTGGGTGAACTATTCCTTTTAGAACATTTCCTTTATTTTCTTAACTGTATCCAGACACATTAATATAGAGATTTGAGCAATTCCCCTTATTCTCATTGCAGTAAAACATTATAGTAATTGATGTACAGGAACTGAATTTCCTTGGGCAATCTAGGAAATGATGTCAACCATAAATAATCAGACTGATGTGACCGTGACTGGCTGTGCCAGTTTCTGTACCTGTGCAGTCGCCAGTGTGGCAGCAGTCCTTCCGGCAGGACTTTTTGTCCTCTGCCTGGCTAATGAGTTACCCCTCCACTCTTCATCTGTAGCTGCAGGACATTTCTCCATCTGGAACAGCCGTCTTCCCAGCTCTTCTTCATTTTCCGTGTTCTCATGTCACGCTCGCAGACAGCCTTGTAGCAGTGCTGTCAGCGACCCATATTTTAGTGCTGGGTGCATGTGTAGCGTAGAGTAAATCTTTGGCTAGAGACGGTCTTATTTTCGTTTTCCCCCAAGACTGGATACATTGCAATAGAGTGCAACAGTGACTGGCCATTTTTATTCAGCAGCCTTGATCCCTGAAAAACATTTCCTTTTCTTTGTCTTGAACCAACCAGCTTCAGAAAATATACAAATATAAAGCTATACAAACTATATAAATTATTTTATATCTAATGTTATTTATACTTACAATTAATAACGTGTAGTCAATACAAGAAAATCGCTGTCAGTATAAAATAGCTAATATTTTACAGCAATAAAACACACCAGAAAAGGTCATTTGTATGTTTATACACCTATACACATTGTGCGTGCACACACACACACACACACACACACACACACACACACACACACACAGATATAGATTATATATATATATATATATATATATATATATACATATATATACTGTACATCCACCCCAATTCCAGAAAAGTTGGGACGTTTTGTGAAATGCCATAAAACCAAGAATATGTTATCTGTTCATTCTCTTGAACTTGAATTACAAAGAAAAACAAATCCAATGTTTTCACTGACCAACTTAATTGTATTTTGTAAATATAGACACATTTAGATTTTGATGCTGCAACACACTCCAAAATAGTTCGGACAGAGACACGTTTGTCCCTGTGTCACATCAAGTTTCCTTTTAATTACAATGTTTCATTGTTTGAGAATTGAGGATACTAATTGTTAAAGTTTTGCAAGCAAAAGGCTTGTCCAGTCTTGCTTGAAACAAGACTTCAGAAGCTCAGTAGTCTGTGATCGTCGTTGTCTGGTTCTCCTTTTCATGACTGGTCATACATTTCCAATTGTACGCCAGTCTAACACATACACTCTGTCTCCACGAAATCATCTTGATGGCAGTATATGTCTCTGTTCAATCCCAGTATATGCCTCCATGTCAATGGTACCCTCGCACATATCCCAATCACCCATGCCGTTTGCTCTGCTGCACCCCCATACCATGACAGATGTTAGCTTTTGCATCTGTCACTGATGAAAGTCTGGATGGTCCCTTTGGTCTTTGGGACTGAGAACTCAAAATCAATTTTTCCCGGAAACAAGCCGAAACGTGGACTCATGTTTGTACTCGTGCACAGCACACATTTCCACTGTCTTTTTGACTATCTGAGATGAGCTCTGACCCAGAAAACCCGGCAGCATTGCTGCATAGAATTGATGTATAGCTTTCTCCTAGAGCAATAGAGATTCAAGTTGCATTTCTTGATGCAGCAGCAGACTGTGGTAAATGACAGTGGTTTTCTGAAGTAATCCTGAGCCTATGTGGCAATATTTAACACCGCAGAATGTCGGTTTCTTATGCAATGCCATCTGAGGGCTCAAAGGTCATGCATATAGACCCTTTTTCTGTTAGTAAACATTGTTAAGTTTTTCTGTGGGCAGAGCTTAAGTGGAAGCAAAAAGATTCCTCTGACCGCTTCACTAACGGTAGCTATGAAGCATGTTAGCTTGTTTTTTTTAACAATAACTGGAGAAATTCAGATTTTACCTGCATATGTAAGGTCACTCACTGTCCGGGACCGCGATTGTTATATGAAAATGTTAACTTTAAGGGCCAGATTGGCCGACGCGCACACAATTTTACTCAATGGATGTATATGATCTGACAGGATTATCTCCGGTTGAGTGACTCACATCTAAGGTGCATATTAAAGACAAACTCACCGTGACTATCTAGTCTTGAATATGTATATATATTTCAGTTTCAGCAGGTAACTAATTTTACAGGTACATTATTTATTTCACAATTAAGTGACAGTGGTTCACACCAGCCACACCAGCCACCCACACCCGTTCACAATCACCAGATTCCCATTTTATGAACACCTGATTCCACTTACCTTGGCACATAATGCTACACACCTCAGTCCCTCATCAGCTCATCCCGACATCATCACGACATAAACTGGAAATCCTGTTTCAGGAAGTGTTTAGCAGATCTCCCTGCTCCAGGCGGAGCCATTCCCTCTGTACCGGTCTGCTCAACCACTATTTAAAGTCCAGTTTCCCAAAACTTTGTCCAGATTCCAGTAGCTTCCAGGGTGTTACAGGACATGTTCAGTAAGGTCGCGGCAACGCATCTTTCACCTCATCAGCCATGGGACTGCACTGTCGACCTGCTGCCTGGGGCCAAACTACTGAAAGGACGTGTCTATCCCCTTTCAATCTCTGAGTGTGCTGCCATGGATGAGTACATCAAGGAGGCATTACAACAGGGGTTAATCTGTCATTCCACTTATCCTGCAGCATCCAGTTTCTTCTTTGTGTTGAAGAAGGATGGGGGGGCTGCGCCCTTGTATCGAATATCGAGCACTCAACTCTCAAACCATCAAGTTTGCCCTTCCACTCCCTCAGGTGCCAGACTCGTTAGAGGAACTCCATGGAGCCCGGCTCTTCACTAAACTCGATCTGCGCAGTGCCTACAATCTGATCCACATTCGAAGAGGAGACGAATGGAAGACTGCCTTTATAACACCATCCGGGCACTACGAATACCGAGTTATGCCGTATGGCCTTTCGAACTCACCATCCATCTTTCAAAACTTTATGAACGAGATCATTCGTGAGATGCTCAACCAAATTGCGATCATCTACATCGAAGACATTTTCATTTACTCATCCAATCTCAATGAGCATCAACAGCATGTCGCCCAGGTACTCCAATGTCTCCGCCAGCATCACCTATACATCAAACGAGAGCAATGAGAATTTCATCAAACCACCATTCAAATCCTGGGCTACATCATATCACCAGAGGTAGTGCAAATGGACCAGAACAAGGTAGGCGCCATAAGGAATTGGCCGCAGCCCACCATGGTCAAAGAGCTGCAGAGATTAATGGGGTTTGCAAACTTCTATCGGTACGTCATAGCCCATTACAGTCAGCTATCGGCTCCTCTTACCTCTCTCCTCCGGCGTAAGCCGAAGACCCTCTCCTGGATGCCTGAAGCCACACAGGCCTTTCAGCAACTAAGATCCTCTTTCTGCACTGCTCCTACCCTGACTCATCCATATCCGAACCGTCGTTTCGTGGTGGAAGTGGATGCTTCCACCACGGTGCTGTATTATCTCAATGGAAGGGTGAACCCCCAGTACTCCATCCATGCGCATACTTCTCCAGAAAGATGTCCCCAGCAGAGCAAAATTATGAAATTGGAAACCGCGAGTTACTGGCCATCAAATTCACGCTGGAAGAGTGGCAGCACTGGTTGGAAGGGGCTCAAAACCCCTTTGAAGTAATAACCGATCATAATATCAGTTATTACTTCAATACCTTCGTGAAGCAAAGCGCCTCAACCAACGACAAGCCAGATGGGCCTTATTCTTCACACGCTTCAAATTCACTATAACCTACCGCCCTGGTCATAAAAACCTCAAAAAACAACCTCTCTCCCGTCTTCACTGACCAGATCCATCACCTGATAGGGGTGTCTGTCAGCCTTTCCTCAAGTTATCACCCTCAAACCAATGGCCAGACCGAACACAAGATCCAGGAGATCGGGCAGTATCTCCGAGCCTACTGTCACGAACACCTAGACAGCTGAAGCCAGTATCTTCCCTGGGCCGAGTACGCTCAGAACTCATTACGACAAGAAACTACAGGATTAACACGGTTCCAGTGTGTGCTCAGATTTCAACCGCCACTCTTTCCCTGGACTGGTGAGCCTTCAGAAGTCCCTGCGGTTGACTACTGGTTACGTGAGAGCGAGAGGGTATGGGACTCAGCACTTGTCCATCTCCAGCGGGCAGTACAGAGACATGAGGACTATGCCGATGCCCGTTATGCCACAACACCCACATACTGACCAGGTGACAGAGTCTGGCTCTCTACTCTGGATATTTGTCTCCGACTCCCCTTCAGGAAGCTGAGTACACGTTATGTCGGTCCTTTCCCCATCATGAGGCACATACGAACTCCAACTCCCAGACACCTACTGCATCTCGCCGACCTTCTATGTGTCTTTGTTAAAGCCCTAAACTAATCCACTTCTCCCTCCTTCCACTGAGCACGAGATACCTCCTCCTCCCGAGGTCGAGCCCAACGAGACCATCTACAGATTCAAAGAGATCCTAGACTCTCGACGGCGGAGTGGGCGGCTCCAGTATCTTGTGGATTGGGAGGGGTAAGGTCCCGAGGAAAGATCATGGGTGGACAGAGATGATGTTCAGGATCCGTCACTCCTCTCTGAGTTCCATCAATCACACCCAGATCGTCCCGCTCCTAGTGGGCGTGGTCGTCCTCGCCGTTAGGGAAGGGAGTATTGTCACAGATTCACCAGCCACCTACAACTTTTCACAATCACCAGATTACTGATTCAAACACCCGATTCCACGTACCTTGGCACTATATCAGGCTACTCACCTCAGTCCCTAGTCAGCGAGTTTCAAGGTTACATACCTTTCCTCACGCTTCTACAGACCACTCTGGATCTCTGTGACACTGTGTCTCCCTCCGTCTTGCTGGATCTCCCTGAAAAGTATTAGGATAAGGAATGTTACGCTTCAGTTTGATGAGCTATAGTTATGTTGCAGTAACTTTCTATTTGAAGTCTTATTTCAGTTTGTATAAATAAAGAAACTCTGAATCTTTCTTCCTGTGTATGCCTCTCAATCCAGACGCGACATACATATGATTAAGCATATAAATCATCAGTTTGTTGTTTTACACACATGCACAAAGGCATTATTTCATACACAACATAGTGAGATACATAAGAAATCTTTAGACGTGCCCATAATAACAAAAGACAATACTTTATTTAACATTTTCTGATAAGAAGTGTGCGCTGCAAACGCAAGTGTTTTTGATGATTGTTTCTGTCCAGTCCGCTCGTTTTATCGTGTTTAACCACAGCTGTTGTTGGTTTTTTGTCTGGCAGTGGCAAAAAAAATTACAATTGGAGCCTATATCAATTCTGGCACCCAACATCGCAACAAGATGATATTTTAAGCTCCTTGTCTTATCTGCGCTGGTTTGAATTGGCCGCCTCCAGTTTTCGCTTTGTTTTGCCTCCAGCTAGCGCTGTGACGTAATTGTGTCGTTGGCCCTAAAAGGGTCTATTCACCTGAAGTTTCCTGCCTTGCCCTACACAGACTGAGATTCCTCCTGTATTCCCTGAATCTTTTCACAATATTATGTATGGTACTTGGTGTAAGACCTAAATTCTTTGCGCTTTTGCATTGCGAAATGTGATTTTTGACAGTCATTTTATTTTATATATTTATAATTGTATATCTTTTTTTTACATGCATTTTTTTCTTGTTTTAAGTCTGGATACAGTTAAAATTTAATCAAATTTTCATTGATTTATGTTGTATTTTCAAAAATGTTGTAGCTATCTTCCCTGAACAACAAGACTACCTCATGTTAACAGCCTCTGAAAAGTAGTTTGACAAATCATTTAAAATTAAATGAGGAAAAGGTCATAACGTCTCTGAAGGTTTATACATAACATTTAATTTTATGAAGACAGCACTGAGGTCAGTCTGACAAAGCCGAGTGCTCTGAAGGCAACTGTAAATACTGGTGACATTGTTCTAATAATGGCAAGGCCTTGGGCAACCAACAAGCATGCCAGCCGAACAACAAGCTGTCTTTATCACTGGCACGAACTCCTGGGAAAATGAAACAGTCTGGAGACATTTAAGGGGCCAACAGCAAGCATTGATCCTGAAACAGCGTGTGCACCCAGACAAAAACTAAAAAGACTGATGTCAGAAAAATAAGGAAGCACATTTCAGCAGACAGACGGGAAAGAGCAATTCAATATGTGAAGTGACAGTGAGAGGAAGAGTAAAACAGGTAAAAAAAGGCCATGACAGGTTTATGTGCGGGTGAGATAGTAGTTTGAATGTGGCGTGACACAAGACTTGGTTCCCACTGAGCATTCAATGCATGAATGAATGATAGGTTACATAATGGATCAATTCAAAGATTAATGGCTTCTTTCATTTCTTGTAAACAGACTTCAGGATGATATCGATTTTAAGTTTGAAACTGAGTTTTATTCTGATACCTTTCGTGTTTTCTATCAAGTCCTCGTCTAATTTTGATGGGTGAGAAACACAGAGGCTATCAAATTAGTCTATTGACAAATGCAGTTTCAGGGAGTAATGCTTTGAGGAGCCTCTGAAAATTATTTCTGAAGTGATAGATCTTCTCAACCATGCATGGAGCCCTTCGTCTTATTTCCTGGTCCTATCTTGGTGGGTAGGTTCTGTGCTTTTATCAGATAGTGTTTGACAGATGCGCAAAAACAGTGGCTGTAACCAGGCCTTGGAAATTACACAGAGATTAGAGAGAACTGGACCACAGAAAAAAAGAAAAGAGAAAGATTGCAAAGATATGAAATCATGGAAAGCACATCAGACTATAATATGTGAACTACTAGGAGTGTTTTTTATTTTATTTTTCATTCTTTTGAGTATTTGTAATAGTACTGATTAACAAGGCAAGCATCATTTTAACCCTGTAAAGCCTAACATTTTATCTTACTCACTGTCCACTTTATTATGTAATACCTCCTTTTGCCTTCTTCTTGGCATACTGTATATTCAAAACATTCCTCAGAGATTTTGTTCATATTGACATGATAGCATTACAAGTTGCTTCAGATTTGTCGCTGGACATCCATGATTCAAAGTTCTTTATATGGCCAAAAAGTAAGATTAAATTCTGATAGAAGTTTTAGAAAAGATTTGAACAGTATAACAGACAACTTACTCAAACGCCATGCATATTAGCCTAATATCAATTATCACTTTTTAGCTCCCAATAATGTCTTATGGATGATATTTAAATTCTCAGTTTTATGATTAAAGCTTCGTATGTTTCAAAACATATAATGCAATGCAATACATTGACATTTGAGAGATGAACAAATACACTTTCCCCAAAAGCCTGATGGATCATAATGGATTCATTCGAAGTATTTTCAAGTATGAATAATCAAGTAAACCGTTGCTTTATACACATCGTTCTGTTACATGTTCTTACAACATTTCAGCCGAATGTTAATTATAAATGTTAATTAGATGTGTTAATTTCCTGTCTAGTGATGTGTGTTTATGTTGAACTATACTAAAAAATAGTTTGTCTTTTCAAATCTTCTATCACTTGTCATTATATTGATTGAGTTGACTCGTGTAGCTTATGTTTCACGCTTCAGAAATATTACATTATTTATGATAAGGGAGCATAGTGACCGCTGATGCTAGTGTAACGGATGTATGCCAGTAAGGGGCTGTGTGTAAACCTCACTCCTCTGACCTCAAAATGAGGCGCTCTAGTGACTGACGCTAGAGGCTGTAGCCTTTAGCCTCCTTGGTAGAGCACCCGCCTCCCACACCGGAGTCCCGGGTTCGCGAGTCGGTGTGGACCTGGGACTCTGGTGCGGGAGGCGGGCGCTCTACCAAGGAGGCTTGCCTCTAAAGGCTACAGCCTCTAGCGTCAGTCGCTAGAGCGCCTCTTTTGAGGTCAGGAGAGTGAGGTTTACACACAGCCCTTACTGGCATACATCCATTACACTCACCCCCCTAAACCTCACTCCCACCCTGCCGACTACACCAATGTAACCCCCCCGGGTCCGCACCGACTCACCGAGCGGGTCGCGAACCCGGGACTCTGGTGTGGGAGGCGGGCGCTCTACCAAGGAGGCTAAAGGCCTCTAGCGTCAGTCGCTAGAACGCCTCTGTTGAGGTCAGGAGAGTGAGGTTTTACACACAGCCCTTACTGGCATACATCCGTTACACTAGCTAGTTTTTGCGATGCATTGTGGGATTTTTCAGGGAGCGAATGTTCCAGTGTACTGGAAGAATTTCGTGATTGAGACAGCACTTAAAATAGCCAACTACCTGATCAGTGCCCTGACTACTGAACAATGGAGCATTGAGACGCACCCCTTGATTAGCTAGAGCAGGTGTGTTTGATTAGGGTCAGAGCAAAACTGTGCAGAGCTGTGGCCCTCCAGGAATTGAGTTTGACACCTGCTGTAAAGTGTTAAAGGTGAAGGGGATGTTTGCTATGAGATGATATACACTCAACAAACATCATAACTCATCAAAAAACACAAACAGAACTTTAATTAAGTTGGCTTGTGAAAGCCAACTTACTGAAATCCTATTTAAACTTATTATTATTATTCTTCTGAGACTAAATTTCTGACTGCTACTCCTCCTAGAGCTTTAACTCTACAGACTCCAAACTCATCCCAAATCTTCAGACTGATCTCGCGGGGTGTGCTATATCTTTTCTAAGCGATCGGGTTTATGCTAATCGTACAATTAGCGAAAAACCGCGCAAAAAAACGCATCGACAATGCATTGCGGCAAACTTCGACGGGTTGTAGCGCAGAGCGAGAATTTCGTAGAAACTTGTGAATCACAACATTTGAAGAGGCTATCAAGCTGAGCGAGAACATACCCCGCAGTGGGGTATAAGTTTTACCCCTGGGGCGCAAGAGCCCCCCAAAAATGTCCCATAGACTTACATGGTGAGGGGACGGCCCATGAAACAGCATATACGTTTAAACTACAATGGTAATCATGCTTTAAACTACAATGGTAATCATGCTAGCAACATACTAATCATGCTAAAATCATGCTAGCAACATGCTAATCATGCTAAAATCATGCTAGCAACATGCTAATCATGCTAGCAACATGCTAGCAACATGCTAATAATGCTAGCAACTTGCTAGCAACATGCTAATCATGCTAGCAACATGCTAGCAACATGCTAATCATGCTAAAATCATGCTAGCGACATGCTAGCAACATGTTAATCATGCTAGCAACATGCTAGCAACATGCTAATAATGTTAACAACATGCTAGCAAACATGCTAATCATGCTAAAATCATGCTAGAAACATGCTAATCATGCTAGCAACATGCTAGCAACATGCTAATCACGCTAGCAACATGCTAATCATGCTAAAATCATGCTAGCAACATGCTAGCAACATGCTAATCACGCTAGCAACATGCTAACAATATGCTAATCATGCTAAAATCATGCTAGCAACATGCTAATTATGCTAGCAACATGCTAGCAACATGCTAATCATGCTAAAATCATGCTAGCAACATGCTAATTATGCTAGCAACATGCTAAAGAACATGCTAATCATCTTAAAATCATCGAGCAAAATGCTTGCAACATGCTAATAATGTTAAAATCAGGTAAGAACATTGAAGAACATGTTAATCATGCTAAGAAAATGCTAAAGAACATGCTAATCATGCTAAAATCACGCTAGCAACGTGCTAGCAACATGCTAATCATGCTAGCAACATGCTAACAACATGCTAATCACGCTAGCAACATGCTAGCAACATGCTAATCATGCTAAAATCATGCTAGCAACATGTTAATCACGTTAGCAAACATGCTAGCAACATGCTAATCATGCTAAAAACAAGCTAGCAACATGCTAATCACGCTAGCAACATGCTAATCACGCTAGCAACATGCTAGCAACATGCTAGCAACATGCTAATCATGCTAAAATCATGCTAGCAACATGCTAATCACGCTAGCAACATGCTAGCAACATGCTAATCACGCTAGTAACATGCTAGCAACATGCTAATCATGCTAACATGCCAAGAACATGCTTAATCATGCTAGCAACATGCTAGCAACATGCTAGCAAATGCTAATCACGCTAGCAACATGCTAGCAACATGCTAGCAATATGCTAATCATGCTAGCAACATGCTAATCACGCTAGCAACATGCTAATCACGCTAGCAACATGCTAGCAACATGCTAGCAACATGCTAATCATGCTAAAATCATGCTAGCAACATGCTAATCACGCTAGCAACATGCTAGCAACATGCTAATCACGCTAGTAACATGCTAGCAACATGCTAATCATGCTAGCAACATGCTAGCAACATGCTAATCATGCTAGCAACATGCTAGCAACATGCTAGCAAATGCTAATCACGCTAGCAACATGCTAGCAACATGCTAGCAATATGCTAATCATGCTAGCAACATGCTAATCACGTTAGCAACATGCTAGCAACATGCTAATCATGCTAGCAACATGCTAGCAACATGCTAATCACGCTAGCAATATGCTAGCAACATGCTAATCATGCTAAAATCATGCTAGCAACATGCTAATCACGCTAGCAACATGCTAGCAACATGCTAATCATGCTAAAATCACGCTAGCGACATGCTAACAAACATGATAATCATGCTAGCAACATGCTAGTCACATGCTAATCATGCTAGCAACATGCTAATAATGCTAGCAACATGCTAACATGCTAATCATGCTAACGACATGCTAGCAACATGCTAATAATGCTAAAATCACGCTAGCAACGTGCTAGCAACATGCTAACAACATGCTAATCATGCTAGCAACATGCTAGCAACATGCTAATCACGCTAGCAACATGCTAGCAACATGCTAATCATGCTAAAATCATGCTAGCAACATGCTAATCACGCTAGCAAACATGCTAGCAACATGCTAATCATGCTAAAAACAAGCTAACAACATGCTAATCACGCTAGCAACATACTAATCACGCTAGCAACATGCTAATCACGTTAGCAACATGCTAGCAACATGCTAGCAACATGCTAATCATGCTAAAATCACGCTAGCAACATGCTAATCATGCTAGCAACATGCTAGCAACATGCTAATCACGCTAGCAACATGCTAGCAACATGCTAGCAATATGCTAATCATGCTAGCAACATGCTGGCAACATGCTAATCACGTTAGCAACATGCTAGCAACATGCTAATCACGCTAGCAAAACATGCTAGCAACATGCTAATCATGCTAAAATCATGCTAGCAACATGCTAATCACGCTAGCAACATGCTAGCAACATGCTAATCATGCTAAAATCATGCTAGCGACATGCTAGCAACATGCTAGTCACATGCTAATCATGCTAGCAACATGCTAATAATGCTAGCAACATGCTAGCAACATGCTAATCATGCTAACGACATGCTAGCAACATGCTAATCATGCTAGCAACATGTTAACAACATGCTAATCATGCTATCAACATGCTAGTAACATGCTAAACATGCTAAAATCATGTTAGCAACATGCTAGCAACATGCTAATCATGTTAGCAACATGATAGCAACATGCTAATCATGCTAGAATCATGCTAGTAAAATGCTAATAATGCTAGCAACATGCTAACAACATGCTAATCATGTTAGCAACATGCTAATCATGCTAGCCTAACTTATTCGCTACTTTTAAAACTTAAACTTTTAAAACTTTTAAAACTATTAAAACTTAAACTTTTTAAACTATTGAAACTTAAACTTTTAAAACTTAAACTTATAAAACTAATAAAACTTAAACTTGTAAAACTATTAAAACTTAAACTTTTAAAACTTATAAAACTTTTAAAACTTAAACTTATAAAACTTTTTAAAACTTTCCAAACTTTTTAAAACTTTCTGGTCCGGCTTTCGCAAGCCAACTTAAAGTTTGTTCACAAACTTTTTTATCTAGTTTAATATTGTTTTTATTTGTGCATAATAATTTATATTAGAAAAACGTATTAAAGGGGTCATATGATGCGATTTGAAGTTTTGCTTTCTCTTTGGAGTGTTACAAGCTGATTGTGTATAGATAAAATCCCTGAAGTTGGAAAGACTAAATTCTCAAAACCAAAGAGATATTCTTTATCAAAATGAAGACTCTGCTACGCCCTCCTAAAACAGCTCATTCAAATATGCCCCCACATGTCTACATCACAATGTGGGGAGATTTGCATAACACTGCCCCAAATGTATAGCAATGAAAGAAGGCGGGATTATTATTATTATCGCTGTAGTATTGCTGCTGCCACCGGCTCCATGTCCTGGAGACGCTGTGTTTTGTTGTGAAAGTGAAAGTAGTTTGTTTGGGTTTCCAAAAGAGGACACAACTAGAAATCAGTGGTTAAGTTATGTTTACAACACGGTTCCAGAAAAGTTAAACCCAAATATTCGAATGTGTGCAGTGTATTTTACGTGGGACTATTTCCTGAACCTGGAAGAGTAGCCTGCCAGCAGAGCACAAAGACTGTTTCTATAAAGTGGAGCAATTCAACGTCGCATGGACAGTCTGGTGCTTCTGACTCACAGCCTGTAAGAACATTTTCTTATTTAAAGAATTTGCTTCTCACGATTTAAACATGAGTTTTGAGCTGTGTAGAGAAGTGCTTGTTCTTTGTCGTTTCTCAGATCACAAATGCACACATGGTAATGTTTATAATCGTTGTAAAAAGACAGAATAAGTCATTATAATCAGTAATTATCAGTGGTGGACAAAGTACACAGATCAAGTACTTGAGTAAAAGTACAGATACGTATAGTAAAATATTACTCCAGTAAAAGTAAAAGTACTGCTTTTTCAATTTTACTCGAGTAAAAGTACAAAAGTACTCCATTTTTTATGTACTTAAGTAAAAAAGTACTGATTTATTTTGCAATTTTATATAGACTACTTTATTTAATTTTATATTAGCACATATTTGTATAATCATACTGCCCAAAATACCTGGGTTTTTCCCAAAATAACCACTATATAGAGTCAATATATATATTTTGTTGATATGGACTACGTTGATGAGAGTGATGTAGTAATGTTCACTGTGAAGCTTACACTGCCGTGTACCTGAGAGAAAACAGATTTCATCATCTAATCTTCACCAGGAAGAAAAAAGTGTTTTAGAACTTGTTGTTTTGCAGAACGTCAGTTATATATGACATGAGAATTAGGCCTGAAATTAGGAAGAACATTTTAAGGAAAATCTAATTATCTTTTCATAATGATTTTTTTTTCTTCTCAAACCTTGTCTGTGGTGTAAAAACACCCCTGGCCAAATGCCCCCAGAGGGCATCACTTCCCACTCTGATAATTACTGTAGTTATGTTCTGAACATCACATCCTTTCTTTTTCCCTCAGGTGTAATCTATCTAGGTGGCTGAATAAAAATATTTGGACTTTATATCTAAACATTTCCTCAACTTAGCACCAGCAAGCTTGTTAGCTAGACAGTTAGCATCAGCTAACAATATTTACTTATTTTCAGTATGGTTATGAATAAACATTCATATCTGTCTACTCGGCTAGTTGATCTAAACAATATAAAAATGTATAACGTTACTGTTGATAAACAATATAAAAACAGACGTCACATAGGTCTAAATGCGTAGCATTTTAATAAAACTGCTAACGTTACAGCAGCGGGGAATATGAACGTGCATGAGTTATTTTATTTAATCGGTGTTATTTTAATGTTTTGTTTTTTGACCTAAAACATAACGGTAGAGACACTGATGTTGATCTGTCTGCATTTTAGCATTTCAGTGGGCTTAAATAGATCGCCCTTTACAGCAGATTTAGTTCACAAACAACTGACAGTTTTGACCTAAATATTATTTTCAGTTACAATAATTAATCCTACAATTCGACATTAGTAACGCATTTTCACAGCATCAGTAGCGCTCACGAGATCTCCGGTTCTTTACTCGTGAGTTCAGTTCACTGAAGAAGACTTCTAAACGGATCATTTGAATCAGTGAGTTTTCGACTCGAGAACAGCTGCAATCGGATCATGGCAATTTGTGAATGAATCGTTTGTTGCGAGTTGCGAACCGATTGAACAGGTTCATTGAAAAGAATCAGTTTGTTCATGAATCAGACACCGCTTCTGCGTCTCGGAGCACGTGATGTATCACGTGAGTAACGATATGTTTTATGAAATGTAGTGAAGTAAAAAGTACGATCTTATGCTTTGGAATGTAGTGAAGTAAAAGTAAAAGTTACTCAAAATAAAACTACTCCAGTAAAGTACAGATACTTGAAAAATGTACTTAAGTACAGTAACGAAGTAGTTGTACTTCGTTACTGACCACCACTGGTAATTATGGATGCAACAAATGCTTCGTTTATAATGGATTTGATTGTTTTTGTGTCGTCACGCCGAGACACGGCATCACAATACGGTAAGGGGCGTAACATTTCCGTCTCAAGCTTGAGGTATTCGGCCAATCACAACGCACTGGATAGCTGGCCAATCAGAGCACACCTCGCTTCTCTGAACGATGAGCTTTGTAAAAATCTGAGCGTTTCAGAAAGGCGGAGCATAGAAAAGCAACAATAATTTATATTATGTGGAAAATGTGTTTCCTGTACCTTAAACCACATAAACACATTGCATCACACGAAATATACAAAATAATGTTCTTTTAGCAACGTCATATGACCCCTTTAATTTATTCTTGTTATTTACATGTATTAGTGTTATTATTATTATATTTGTATTATTGTTTGTTATTATCATTTTAGTTATTTTTAATTTTGTTATTCTACATTATTTTGTTTTAATTATTTTTTTCTGTCTTATTTGCATGTATATTATTATTATTAATATTATTATTGTCGTTGTTGATGAGGTTTGTGACTCATCACAACACAGGATAGTGTCGGCCTCTTCCAGCTCCACCGAGGGGTCTGTGAAGCCTCTGATGCTGATCTTCTGTGAGGCTGAACCCCAAGAGAACCAGCACCAAACACCAACCAGACAACCAGTTCACACTGGCTCTCAGCACAACAGCGCCGTCCCACAAGACAGCTGTACTGAACCCCATCCGTCACGCACCGAGCCAAGCATTCACTATTGATCTTCACTGTCAATGAGAGAAATAAAGCAGCGTCTCGCTGTGGGGCAAACCTGACGCCGCGGGTCATTCCCATACAGATGCAGGGACAGCACTCATCACCGACACCATCCAATCCAGCCGTCCCGCGAGAAGATGAACACAGAGACCCTCCGACACCCGCTGAGGTGCTTCATCGAGCTCTGTGATGAGTCCAGCTGTGATTATTATAATTATTGCAAAGCCGAGTTTGGCGCTGCTTCCAAAATGTAATATTTCCCAAACCATATGTTGTGACCCAGTCTATGAAATCCAAGCTCAAGTCTCAAAATATAATTATGAGATAACAAGCATCCAAGTTTGATTTAAACCATTCATTTCACTATGATTTCAATCTTTGACATGGCCTTACTCAGTCAATATTAAAGATATTAAGGTTACATTTCACAGTGTTTTTTAATCACAAAAAAATGACTTTAGCTGGGTTTTTACAGCTAGGGTCACGTATAGTATACCAGTATAATAAACCAAAAGAGTAGTACAGTAGACAAAAGTACCCAGATGACCTGCTATTTCCAACTAGACACTTTACTGTCCCATGAAGCGATGCAACTGGTCATGTGACAGTAACAACATAGCAGAAGTAGTACATCTGAATTTCATTCTTACTACATAGAACTGAGCCTTTTATACATATACATATCCTTATTATTATTTTATATTATTATAATTAATTATTAGCTGCTAGCACTTGAGTTATTTGTTATTACTATTCTATTTTTGTTTTCTATAGTATTATATATTCCATTATTAATTCATTATCTATTATTGTATTTTTACATTATATAGCCGTTAATACTAGTTATTAATTGATCTTTATTATTAGTACTATTGTTGTTGTTTGTCGTTTCCTATTCACCACACAACGGGAGGGTTTTCCCTCCTTCCAACAATCTGAACCCAGAAGCCCAGCAGTCACTCACGGCGTTGACAGCGATTAAATCCTTGTCTGTGGAGGTTAAACGGCTATATGAGGAACCACATAAACAATTTCCGGATCTGAAAAGACCGTTTGAGAAAACAAACAGATCTAATCTTTCCTCAAGGTTTGGTGACACTCCGACTTATGAATCCGGAGCCCCAGCCACCTCCAACAAAACACAGAAAAGACAGAGTAGCAATAAACTGTCACGGTGTACACGGGGGGAGCCAGGAACACAGAACTTCTTTTGAATACTTTATTTTAACAGAACAGAGATCGCTGGAGACAGGTACACACACTCAATGACGTTAAGACTCGACACAGAGGCAGGGAAACACAGGGCTTATAAAGGGACAAACGAATGAGCTAAACAAGATGATTAATAACACAGGGCTGGGGACTAATTAACTAAGATGAGGAAACGAGGACAGGAACAGGAACTAACCAAATATGGGCACGAGAGGAGGGGAAACACAAGACACAGTCTGACATTACTCCCCCCTCCCGAACGGTGCGTCCCGCACCGTACACCATCCAACGGGGAGGGGGGGGTGGGCGCTCTGGAGACCTCAAGGGACACGGGGACAGGACAGGACAGGAGGCCTCCAGGGCGGCGCCCGTTCTGGGAGCCATGGCGGGTCAGGGGACTTGGGTGGCCATGGCGGAGCGGGGAGCTCGGGCGGCCATGGCGGGTCCGGGGACTCGGGAGGCCATGGCGGATCGGGGAGCTTGGGTGGCCATGGTGGAGCAGGGAGCTCAGGCGACCATGGCGGGTCAGGGGACTCGGGAGGCCATGGCGGATAGGGGAGCTCGGGCGGCCATGGTGGATCCGGGGACTCAGGAGGCCATGGCGGATCGGGAGACTCAGGAGGCCATGGCGGATCGGGGAACTTGGGCAGCCATGGCAGAGCGTGGAGCTTGGGCGGCCATGGCGGAGCGTGGAGCTCAGGAGGCCATGGCGGATCATGGAGCTCAGGAGGCCATGGCGGATCGGGGAGCTTGGGCGGCCATGGCGGAGCATGGAGCTCAGGAGGCCATGGAGCTCAGGAGGCCATGGCGGATCGGGGAGCTTGGGTGGCCATGGCGGAGCATGGAGCTCAGGAGGCCTTGGCGGATCATGGAGCTCAGGAGGCCATGGCGGATCATGGAGCTCGGACGTCCATGGCGGGTAGCCCCCCCCCCCAAATTTTCTTGGGGAAACTCTTCATCCCCGGGGGGCGCTCAGGAGGCGCGGACGTTGGGGGGCGCTCTGGAGGCGTTGTCGCTAGGGGCTCTGGGGAGCCGGACGGAACCAGCAGGGGCTCTAGGGAGCCGGACGGAACCAGCAGGGGCTCTGGGGAGCCGGACGGGACCAGCAGGGGCTCTGGAGAGCCGGACGGAGCTGGCACTGGAGGACGCTGGCGAGGAGCCGGCACTGGAGGGCGCTCGGGAAGCACAGGCGGGTCTGGGGACTCGGGAGGCCATGGCGGATCGGGGAGCTTGTGTGGCCATGGTGGAGCAGGGAGCACAGGCGGCCATGGCGGGTCAGGGGACTCGGGAGGCCATGGCGGATCGGGGAACTTGGGCAGCTATGGCAGAGCGTGGAGCTTGGGCGGCCATGGCGGAGCGTGGAGCTCAGGAGGCCATGGCGGATCATGGAGCTCAGGAGGCCATGGCGGATCGGAGAGCTCAGGAGGCCATGGCGGATCGGGGAGCTTGGGCGGCCATGGCGGAGCATGGAGCTCAGGAGGCCATGGCGGATCATGGAGATCAGGAGGCCATGGCGGATCATGGAGCTCAGGAGGCCATGGCAGATCATGGAGCTCGGACGGCCATGGCGGGTAGCCCCCCCCCCAAAAAAATTTATTGGGGAAACTCTTCATCCCCGGGGGGCGCTCAGGAGGCACGGACGTTGGGGGGCGCTCTGGAGGTGTTGTCGCTAGGGGCTCTGGGGAGCCGGACGGAGCCAGCAGGGGCTCTGGAGAGCCGGACGGGACCAGCAGGGGCTCTGGAGAGCCGGACGGAGCTGGCACTGGAGGACGCTGGCGAGGAGCCGGCACTGGAGGGCGCTCGGGAAGCGCAGCGTCTCGGGGGCGCTCTGGCAGCGTAGCGTCTCGGGGGCGCTCTGGCAGCGTAGCGTCTCGGGGGCGCTCTGGCAGCGCAGCGTCTCGGGGGCGCTCTGGCAGCGCAGCGTCTCGGGGGCGCATACTCTTGGGGGCGCTCTGGCAGCGCGGAGCTGGACGGGACCAGCGGGAAGAGAGCTTGCGAGGAGCGGCCACAGGAGGGCGCTGTCTTGGAGCTGGCACAGGAGGGCGCTGTCTTGGAGCAGGCACAGGAGGGCGCTGTCTTGGAGCAGGCACAGGAGGGCGCTGTCTTGGAGCAGGCACAGGAGGGCGCTGTCTTGGAGCAGGCACAGGAGGGCGCTGTCTTGGAGCAGGCATTTGGGCTGGGCTCCACCTCATCCCCTCATATGCCACCAACAAGCCCAGAGGTACATGAGCCTCTGTAGGCGGGCTTGCGGTGGCTGGCGGGCTTACGTGTGCCGCGAACGGTCCAGGGCTTGAGGTGGCTGTGAATGGCGGCGGATTTCCCGCAAACAGCGTGCTGGACGAGCCGCGGACGGCGGCGGAGATTCCCCACGAACGGCGAACAAGGACGAGCCGTGGGCGGCGGAGGTGCTCCATCTCCGCAAAGGCAGATTTGTTTGTTTGGTCCAGTCTTCTGTCACGGTGTACACGGGGGGAGCCAGGAACACGGAACGAGGAGACGAGGAACTTCTTTTGAATACTTTATTTTAACAGAACAGAGATCGCTGGAGACAGGTACACACACTCAATGACGTTAAGACTCGACACAGAGGCAGGGAAGCACAGGGCTTATAAAGGGACAAACGAATGAGCTAAACAAGATGATTAATAACACAGGGCTGGGGACTAATTAACTAAGATGAGGAAACGAGGACAGGAACAGGAACTAACCAAATATGGGCACGAGAGGAGGGGAAACACAAGACACAGTCTGACATAAACAAGCACGAGATAACACAAGAAAAAAATATCACTATAAATGCTCAGTGGTCAGATTTGTGATGCCTCTTTCAGTGTCCAGTTTTGTTCTGTCTAAAATTAAAAGAATCTGAGTTTTTTTAAAGCAAGGACCACAATGGAAATACGTTACTGTAACTTTGTGGGGTCATCCTTGACAAGTGTTCCTGTGGCTCAGTGGTTAGAGCATTGCGTTAGCAGCGCAAAGGTTGTGGGTTCGAGTCCCAGGGAACACATGTACTGACAATACAAATGTATAACCTGAATGCACTGTAAGTCGCTTTGGATAAAAGCGTCTGGTAAATGTAAGAAGGTTGTAACAGTGAATTGCTACTTTTTGAGTCAAATTAACTCAACTCAACTTCTAGTAGGGGGAAGGGGGTCTTCTTAATAATCGAATTTTATCAATAATTTCATAATGATAATCCCCTTGGAATGTGTAGTGGAGAGCAGAACTTCACAGTAAAAATAACTAGAGTTACATGGGTTAAATAGGGGTTAGGCGCGTGACGTCACAGACAAATTTAGAACTCATTAATATTCAAAAATGGTCTCTCTTGCAATGTTGATTGTCTAATGACAGTCGTGTCTTTTAAACAGCTGATTTGCTGCATTCACCTTGCGAGTAAATCAAAGCGGGATATGTTGAGCAGGGGGCTGTTTCATAAAACAAGTTTACCAACAGGTTAAGTCAGAGAGAGTCCTGACCAGTGTTGGGGAAATGTACTACATATGTACTGTCCATATGTAAACTTTTTTTTTTTTTTTGCACTGTCTGGAGCACGCTCGTAAGGATTTCACTCACCAAGGCACTTGTGCTGTGGTGATGTGACAATAAAAGTGATTTGATTTGATTTGAAAGTTACTTTGAAAAGTAATGCATTACAATATTGCATTACTCCCTAAAAAAGTAACTAATTATGTTACTTAGTTACTTTTTATGGAAAGTAATGCGTTATATTACTTTTGCATTACTTTCGCGTTACTTTTTAAATATGAGCAGGGCTTGATTGTTTGTTTTTAATACAATAAGTTATATTTTTAGCAAATATAAAAGCCTTTCACACCAAAAAGTGTAATGAATAAACCTCAGGCTGAAGGAAACGTAAATCACGTCTGTACAGTAGAACGCAGGAGAAGATTCAACACTCTTCAGCAATAAAAAACAAACAACTAAGCACAATTGTTAGTTTATCTAAAGTCATTTTTGTTTATTAGTATGGTTGAAATGGATCATCAAAGGTCAGCAGCAAACACATTGGTTAATAAAATTAGATTAGATACATGTGTGTTGTTTAACATTGAATTATTGCATATTCTGAGTTTGCATTTCACTGTTTTAATTCATTTTGATGAATACTGAATCAGTTTTTTGCGAGTGGGATGAATTAATACACATTCACATTTAGTCTAGAACTACAGTAAGATCATGTTCACACAGCGCACTGTCATCAATAAATGGGGAAAAAATTAACTCAAGTTACTTTTTTGAAAAAGTAACTCAGATATTTTCTAGAAAATTTAAAAGTAATGCGTTACTTTACTAGTTACTTGAAAAAAGTAATATTATTAGGTAACTCGCGTTACTTGTAATGAGTTACCCCCAACACTGGTCCTGACACAATCTTTCTTTTCTCTTTCTCACTCCAAACCTTCCAGTCTATATTATTTTTTTGTGTGTTTTTTTACAATAATGTCAAATTAAATATATTCTAAAAAGCACATTTAATGTAAGTTGCACTGGCCATGAACTTATCAAGACAACCACTGCATATATTTAAGCTTGTTTGAAAGTGCATTCTCTCTGTTTGCATTCCAGATTAGAACCTTCAGGATGTAAACTTGTGGATCCGACCTCTCGTGAAGGATAATTCCAAGTGAGTCAACACTCTCTCCGGCTGGGAGCGGGGGGGATATCCATCAACAGACTGTATGCTCTTCTGAAGCTGTATTCGTCACGAGTGTATGTAGGTTTGTATTTCCAGCTTGACTGGGGGAAGCAGAGGTAGGTTGGCCTTATGGGAAAATTTAATGGATCCTTTATCATTTGATCTGTGCCTCAGAGACTAGAGGAGATACAGATAAATTGTACAGAGATTACAGAGAGAGAGAGAGATGAGTGTAAAAAGAGGGGGAGGGAGAGACGGAATGAGAGACTTTCCCAAGAAGCAACACACTTGCCCATGCTGTGTTCTCTAAAATGGTCATGTCGGATAAACAGAGATTCCACTCTGAATGCACATGTTTGCTTCAACAGCGTCTGATTTGCATGAGACAGGCCGGGTTTTTGATGTGAGTGGAATGGAAAAGACCTTTGAGGCCCTATCACTGAACAAACGCACACATTGACAAACATGACTTTCCATTCATGAGGAGATGCCTGATCTCTGCACAAATCCACATGTGTTTCAGAAATATCACATGAGGAAGAGTGCTGTTGATCTGAATATCTGCGCAGCCATGATTTGGCCACAGACAGAATGTTGATATTTAGACTAACAGCATCTTTGTGAATGTAAAATTATTTGTATACAGCAGTTCAATAAACAAGAAGTTACAATTGAGTAACTTACATTTCAAACAATATTGCCAGTTATTTTGTTAATGTTTTCTCCACCCAAAAAAAATATTTCAAAACAAAGCCAATCAACTGTTGTTTGTCCCGATCAACAGGCCACGGGAAGTTGAGCTGGACTTTGAATTGGAATCCATCCATCCATCTATCTATCTATCCATAATTTATCTACCGAACCATTCTGCTCATCTGTCATCTATGTACAGTATAATCTGTATCCTTTTTACTTTTTTTGAAATATTGTTCAAAACACTTTATACCAATATTCTCTCTAGACAGATTTTCTATTTATTTAAAATCTACTTCCTTATTTGCAAATTCAATGTAATTTATTCTTTGCATCTTGTTTGTTGTCAGTCAATTAAATGTTTAACTGACAAATTATGAATTCTTACACCTTCTGGTAGTTGTTGGTAGGATCTGGCAAATTTGGATGAGCCCGTTGTGAATAATCAGTCAAACGGAAGTTTTTATGCTGCTTGGCAACAGTTTGCAGCCTTATCTTGATGTGTTTAATTATTAACTTGTACATTACACTGATTTTACCAAACTACAGATTTTTCTTAGTGGTTTAAAACCACTATAATGTACAATCTCTGATGGTTTATTTCTTCCTTTTGCGTTAGAAAACCAACTGAATCCCAGTTTAGCAGCCGGACAACTGCACGTGTTTTAAGCCCTGTTTGCAAAGATGTTTTTAAGTTCTGCACTTTGGGAGTTTGGCTGCAAGCTCGGATTTGGAGCATCCCTGGAGTGACATTGCATTTCCATGCCAGCCATTCAAAATGCCAACACCATGACACCATTATAGTATGAAAATCAAGAGCCCCAGTATGTTCGACCCACAAACTTTACTCTTTTGTGGAACCCTGTTTCCCAGGCAATGCTTGGCCCTGTCACCAACCAAGACCATGAGAACACAGCAGAATACATCTTTAATTAGTCGAGTGATATGGGATGCATATCAGCCTGTTATTAGGCTGCGATTGGCAGCTAGTCTGAACACACTCTGTTCTTCCGTTAAATAGACAAGGAGCTCTGTGGTGGGTCTGTCTGACCACCAGATCCGTGACCGATCCTGTTTTCCTGTCTGAGGCTGGGCATTGTCGGGAACCGTGCCCGCTGACAGCTTGCTTCGGAGAAACCGGTGGCTGTACTAGGGGGGCATTGGTCTACAGTCGTTTAATTACACCAGCACTGTCCATCACTGTTTGGACACAAAACACCATCTGTGGGTCGTTCCATAAACACAGACTTTCAATCCAATCGGCAGGATCCAAAAACTTGTCTTGTTTGAAGGATGCGGTAATGAAAGTACTAATGGCACACTGGAAACGCAGCCTCTCTGCCAGGGGTCAGTGAACACTGCAATTGCTGTTTGGGTCTTAAGGCCATCAGTGTTAATGCTCAACACATGAGAAAAGGAAGAAGAGCAAACCATCTCTTCAGATTTACCAGCTTTGGGAAAGTACATTTGGTAGCTTGGTACCATAATATTGTTACATACATACATTTTTTCTTGACATTTAAACTTTTTAACAAGATGCGAATTGTGCACAACGAAAAATGGTGTGCATTGACGTCTTTCCGCGGCTGAAACAAGATACTGTATCTTCTGATGTTCGTTCATGTTTATTTCACACAATTGTTTTTGTCATTTTGTTTAAGAAATTCAAAGAAATATCATTTTAATGGAATGTGTCATGCCATTAATGTGTCATGACAGATCACTATAGCGTGTCATTTCAAGATTAGGTGTTGTGATTGGTCAGATCGCCTGTCAATCAAGCTCCCTTCGAAGGGTCAACTGGATATTGAGTATAAATTAGACTTGAATATTATATTTAAAAAATATTAAAGAAAGGTCAAAACTCACTTGAAAATTTAGTCTTGGCAAACTTTGATTTTCTAAATTACAATTAATAATTATCTTACATTTCAATTTATTTGAAACCTTCCTTACATTTCACGTAAAATTTCAGTTCATTCCATTTGTTTGTAACCTCAATTGAAGATACCTAACTTTAAATGTTAGGTGGGATTATTCGCGATTGTGGGGAAGTCGTGGCCTAAAGGTAAAAGAGTCAGACTCGTAATCCAAATGTTTCAAGTTTGAGTCTCTGGCCGGCAGGAATTGTAGGTGGGGGGAGTGAATGTCCAGCACTCTCTTCATCCTCAATACCACAACCAGGTGCCCTTGAGCAAGGCACCGAACCCCCAACTGCTCCATGATTGGCTGCCCACTGCTCCGGGTGTGTGTTCACGGTGTGTTTGTGTGTGTGTGTGTGTGTGTGTGTGTTCACTGCTGTGTGTGTGCACTTTGATGGGTTAATTGCAGAGCACAAATTCAGAGTATGGGTCACCATACTTGGCCGTATGTCACGTCATTTTCAGTTTTATTTTACAAATCACAATATTGAATATAGAATTGAATCACCTGAACAATTGGTATGTTAAACAACAGTACAATCAATGACTTTATGCACTTCTATCCCTCACAGCCTCATTTTTATTCCTGTCAAAAGTATGTTGCTATTCTGACCAAAGTCAACCCTGCTACTGTGCAGTATGTGGTTGCTAGGGTGTACTGAGTGGTTACTTTCAGGCCCAATTCACTATGATACTGTATATTCTGGTCTGTTCAGTGCAATTCTATTGAATCCCTTCCTGCCCCCACATTTTATGTAGTCACTTACAAAATAGTCATTAAGTCACATGATGTTATGTTTAGTTATATTTAGAGTTGGTTTCCTCAAATCCACAGGCTATTGTTGAAGTATAAAGCGATAACTGTGATGTTTGCTGAACTCTACAATTAAACATTCGAAAACTTGGTTTTCTTAAATTCAACAAGATTAGTAACATCTGACAAAATGCTTAAAACTTTCATGCTAATCTGTACAACATCAATAACACCAGTCTTGTGACGAAACAGAAGCTGTGGCTGCACTGATGAGCAGCTGCTTTGTTATTTGTTATCACTGCGCGTTGCATGTTAACTTTACAGAGACTCTCTCCCACACCTCTTTAAACTTCAGCAGCCTTCTCATCTCTTCTGGTGACTGCACATATTTTGAAGGCAATCATTGTTAATTATGACAGTAGCTGAATACAGCTCATTTAAGCAGACGTGTTCTCTGGCATGTGGTGCAGTAGCATCTCTAAGGCTCTAAGTTCTGTTGATTGTCAAAACAGGAGAGAAACGCAGCAAGCTTTCTTTGTAGAACGGGCCACTGAAGAGCTCTCTGATGCGCTGATGTTCTTCACTACACACTCGCCTCAGATACTCGGCGTGACGGTAGCACTTAACAGGCTTTTTCTACATTTTCTAAAGACCAGATATGGCACTTATCCTAGTGCAACTGCATGAATGGGGGGAGTCAGAGTGCACAAGAGTGTGCTGTGACCCAGAAGAAAGTCTTGTTGTGGACCAGTTGTAAAGCTTTAAGTGGAGTCAGCACTTCTCATTGTTATAAACTGTTTAAGGGACTTGTTTTTCCTGTATTGTTTCAATTCAACCTGATCCAAAATAAAAATATGACATTCAAAATCCAGAGAAAATGTATATAGTTTATTTAAACTATATGTGTATTTACCTACAGTTTGTAATGCACTGCAGTCAGATCATCTTTCAACAAATGTTTATTTTTTACTTCTCCATGACACCGTTCCTCGTTTACGAAACAAAAAGCTCTGATCAATCCTCTGACACCATCCAGTGTGCCATTACAAATAAACTATCCACTTGTTCCTTACGCTGGGATCTTTCTGATATCTGTACAAAGACGCGAACACGCTGTTTAATCCAAACGTGTCAAAGCGAACGTTCTTTCTCTCCATTTGTCCTGACGACAGACGGACTGCGGACTGTGTCCGAAAGCGAACGCACATATTGTATACTGTATCCAGTGTAGACAAGATAGCGTTAGTTATTGCAATTTCTATTTGCTTTTGACGCAACACAGCGTGATCAAGTCAGACATTAAGCGACTGAACGGCATTGGGCAGGGCCATTGGTGAGGAGACTATTTGTCTATGTCTTGCTCTGGAGGCGGTGTCTATGCAAATATTTGGGCCCTTGTGATGTCACATTGCACCTCAGATCCAAAAGGAGCTGCCAAAAGATCAAGGCAAATTTGATTTCTCATGTTATGACCCCTTTAACTGAAGTAGGCCTATACAAGAAAATGTAAACACAAAAGGACATTCTTCTGCTGATATTTCTTTTGTGTTCAATAAGAAATTCATACAGCATTAGAACAACATGACGGTGAGTAAATGATCACAGAATTTGCATTTTTGAGTGATCTATAGTATTATATCGTGTTATAAACAAAATACTTCACAGATCATTTTGTTAGTTACAGTTAGTGTGGAAATACGCTGGTTAAGTCATTGGCAGTATTGTTAGATAGATCACCCACCAAACTATCTATTTGCATTTAGAGGATTGCGGTGTCATGCTAATGTGCCCTGTTTAGTACGCTAAATCTGGCCCTAACACGGTACTTTGTAACTTTTGGGGTTCTAGTGGTCAAAAAATTTCACTGCATGCATCTCGTGGAAGAACGTTGTTTTGGTAGTGTTTTGGCTCTGCTACTCTGTTTGGATAAATGTTATTCGTCAAATTCTTCTCACTTGTGACAAAATTTAAGCTTCACCTTTTACTGTATTTTCTGTACACGTGGACGAGTGACGTAGTGTGCAATGTCCTGGCGAAATCCGTCCCAACAGCTCTAAAATGTCGTTAAAAAAGTGCATTATTTAGTGTATTTGGGTGAAGACAATGGAGGATGGATTCTTTTTATTTATTCATTTATATATTTATTTTTATACGCTCATTTTCACTAACTGTTTTTTTATCAAAAGTTACATCCCTGCTAAAAAAACAATAGAAGCCCAATAGAAACCATCTCAGAAATTCCAATGGTTTCCATTAAAATACCATTATAAACCATTAGCTTTTTTCCCCCCAGTAAAACCATCACAAAATTCCTTTTTGTAGTGTGTTTGGGGCATTTTTCCAATAGTATGTAACATTCCAACAATAGAATCTATCACACACCAGTAGACACCATTATAGTTTCCATTAAAACAATACAATTCCCATTAAAACCATTACATTTTCTGTTGTGTTTTTGGGCAGGACTCTATTGTTTTTTCAGCAGGGATAGTGTAGTTTTAAGTATTATGTGTTAGTATAAGTTGATACCGTGATAAAAGCAGATAGCCTTGTAAAGGTGTTTTTTCCCTAAGTGTCAACAAACATTTATGTTGTCAGGCGCTCTCACGCGCTCTTCCCATATGTTCCATTCTCCCTCGCGCGCGCTGGTTGAGATGTTGTGTAAATGACAGGTGTGTTTTATAGCACTGGCTTCATACTGTCATTCATCGCCAGAGCCCCTTGTGTAATCAGTGAATCGCGTTCAGCAGCACTTAGGTGAGAAAGCAGAGGGAGGAGTTTAAAGTGTCTGTCCCTCTCTCGGGTTTATATGTGGACGCTTGCGCTCATTTCTCCAGCTCCACAGCGGATCTTGTTCAGGAACACCGTCTCTCTCTTCTACCGGACCGGACACCCGTGACCATGGCAGACACCTACTAAAGCCACCACGGAGAGATACGCGTTTGTACCGACGATGGCTGTAGACGGTAAGCTCAATGTTAAACCAGTTTTTCTGTGATTCACAGTGCAGTCCCATACGAACGATGTCCCGTTTATTTACACGGTGACATGCGATGCAGCAGACAATACTTGTGACTTCTGCTGTGTGCTGTACTATACTATACTGGACTGAAGACTAATATTTTTGTCTACTAATACCTATAAATTAACTCTTTACACTGTTTAAGTGATTTTAACACTAGGCTACTATATACGAATTTCTTCTTATGCTAATTCTTTATAGTATAAAATATATTGTTAACATCATTGTCTACATCCAATTTAACTTTTTATTTAAGAATGTTTTCTGCCATTTGCTAGAATATTCAACTTAGGTTTTTAATCAATAATTAAATTCAAAGTGGTTAAAACTTTTTAATTTGGCTATTTTTTATACAGTATTTGTATACACTATTCTTTAGACTATTGTTTTACTATGGTGTACTACTATAAGACCATTATTTTACTATTTATTTTTTCTGCTGCATCCTGTGATGCTATTTAATTTCTGCTGAATGCCATGTGCATGTTTTGGTTTGAAAGTTGGTGATTGGTACAGCCACACTCACATTGTTATTGAAATTTTTAATGTATTTTTGCCCATCATGTTGACATTGCGCTCAACCCGCTGAAGGGAATCTCAGCTAGAGTTCATGGGTTTAGCTGGACATAAACATAAAGTCTACCTGACATACTACATGATGATTGAAAACATTAACACACATGCTTACAGTGATCTCAAGGGCTTTTATGTAATCATAAGTAATATATGTTTTCCCTTGGCCCCAGGCAATTATATGTAATCATAGAATACCTGCAGCGCTCAGCGTGGTGCTGAAACGGACAGCAAGACCTTGCCTCACTTTATCCTGGCTTCTTCTTATCACGTCTTCTCCTAATTCTTTCTCATTTCACATGTGTGATAGTGTAGATTCAGTAACTTAAAATAATAGTTCATCAAAAATGAAAATTTGCTTAAAATGTACTCATTCTTTGGCCATCCAAGATGAGTTTGTTTCTTCATCAGAACAGATTTGGAGAATGTAGCATTACATCACTTGCTCACAAATGGATCCTCTGCAGTGAATGGGTGCCGTCAGAATGAGAGTCCAAACAGCTGATTAAAACATCACAATAATTCACAAATAATGCCACACCACTCCAGTCCATCAGTTAATATCTTGTAAAGTGAGGAGCTGCATGTTTGTAAGAAACAAATCCATCATTAATACATTTTAAATGTAAACCATTGCTTCTGGCCAAACTAATTCATAATCCATAATAAAGCTTCCTCCAGTGAAAAAGTCAATCCTCTGTTGTTCTGTCATATCAAAATCCAACATATTTGTTTAGGACTGTTTTTGCATTTAAGTGATGATTCAGTATTTCTCTACTGATTCAGATGAGACTGGAGAAAGCAATATTCAATATACATGTGATGAAGGACTCATATTTTAACTAGAAGCAACAGTTTGAAGTTAAAAACATCTGAATAATGGATTTGTTACACAAGACATTAATTGATAGACTGGAATGGTTCTGATTATTGTGATGTTTTTATCAGCTGTTTGGACTCTCATTCTGACGGCACCCATTCACTGCACAGGATCCATTGGTGACCAATTGATGGAATGCTACATTTCTCCAAATCTGTTCTGATGAAGAAACACACTCATCTATATCTTGGATGGCCTGAGCGTGAGTACATTTTCAGCTAATTTTCCTTTTTGAAGTATTCCTTTAAAATAACGGTTTGTACCCAGAATAGGCTGTCCTTTATATATAATTATGTTGTGTTCCCTTTGAGCAAAAACATGCTTTTGCAAACAAATAGCATAATCTTAAAGTCTCCCTCAAGGAATGTTAGATAATTATGTTTATTCAAACATGTTTTTTTACCCAATTAGGATGGCTTGTTTTAATTAATGTTATATTCTATGAGCAAATTATTATCAATGTTTAAGCACATTTTCTCAGCCATCCTAAGAGAAAGTCTGATATGTGAGTACACAAGAGGTTTATTTAGAGGAACCTCATATTTGCTTTCAAGCCGTTTTATTAAACAACTAAATTACACTTCAGAGAACTGATTGTTTGCTTTAATATCTTCTATTGTTATATCATTTTCTGGTTACAATACAGTTATTGCTTGGCTGTAATACAAATATTTCCAGAATAACACTGGATTCTGATTCACATGAAGCATGTTTGTGTCACTGCTCATATAAAGCTTCGTCAGATCTGGAGAGGCACAGATGTTGGGTTAACCCCCTCTCGCCCTGTTTCACACACCCGACAGCTCTGAACCAATCCCAGCATGCAGCACAAAGACTGGGCGGTTTTCCTGCTACCTAAGGGAACACCAATGCATTAAGTGCATGGACACATGCGTGTCACTCATTCATTCATGCATACAGATGGATTAGAAATGCTAGACCCACTAGCTCTGCTCACGGATGCTAACCACACGCACAATGGCTGAACAAAAAATAGAAAGAGAGAGAGCAGTAGTGATGAAAAGAGAGTCAATTATGGCCCGTTTCGCTCAGATTGACATGCAGTGGGTGAAGGGAGTGTATATTTTGTCTCAATGTGTGTTTGGCAGTTATCAGCAGAAGAGATTCCATGCTTGACCAGTCTGTCAACTGACTGTTTTTTCTGTGACTGGTAGACATTTGCTTTAATTCTGTCTGTCATTTGAGAACACAAATAATGAATTTCATTAATTTCGACCGTTTCGCTTCAGTCGCAGAAGTTTGTGCTACTTTTTTAATGGAAATACATGTTGTTTGTCATATTTCACTTCACAAAAATAAAGAATAAAAAAATAAAGCAAGCATAACTTTCATATTTACATTTATTCATTTATTCTTCGCCGAGAGAAGAACAGCTTTTCCATCATATTTTAGAATTATTTTGACTTTTCCATCAGTTTATAAAACACAAAAACTGAATGCACTTATAATGGAAAGTCTATATGAAAGCAGCTAAAAAAGCTGTCAAAGCAGATATGTGAAGCTTGTGCTATATTTGTGTTATAATGCATATTTGAATTCTGTCATGCGTGTTATTTTAGCTATAAAGTTGTTTAAATCATAATTTTAACAGAGGGATGTTTTCATAATATTATAAGTAATATACGTTTTATAAGTAATGTTATAAGTAACAGTGGGACTGCTTTTAATACTGTTCATTGAAAGACTGGATACTGATGCACCAAAATGATTTTTACCGAAATACTGAAAATAAAATACAATTTAGCAGAATAACAAAATTCAACAGAATTTTTTTTTAATTTTATTACATAATTCTGACTTAAAAATTGTGTGAAAAAAATGTCAGAATTGTGAAATAAAAAGTTGCAGTGACCTTTTTTTCTATTTACAAGTGGAAACAAGCGTCCATACACAACAGATGCGGACTCAGTCAAACACGTCATGCAAAGTGCTACAGTAATTAATTTTGGCAATGTTTTGAATTGCCATCAATATTGAATAAAAAAAAGTTAGAAACCAATTTCACCTTACTGGTCTCATTTTATCATTTAGAAAATTTGCATTCAAAACAGTTTGTATTTTATGTTTATACAATATTATAGCCTTGTCCTATAGATTTGTAAGTGAAATTGTTTAAAAAAAGTCTAAATTTGGTCTGTGGTCATGAACAGTATGTCACAGATGCTGCTAACAGAGTTTAACTATTATTGAACCCTGAACATTCTTTTAACAATGCTCCAAAATCTGTTCCTCTAGGAGCTTTTGTCCTAAAGCCTCTTGATCTTGTTTGTACTCAGAGCATTGTTGGTCAGATTAAATGAAACTCGCCCCAACCACATGACCGAAGTTACGTCCCAGTGAACTGATTCTCACATGAGCGAATGAATAAAAGAAGAAAAGGAGGTGAAATGACAGGAAGCTACCGTTTTCTTTAGCCACATAAACATGGTCTTTATTAGCTTTCTCTCACATGTTTGTTAAGGAGGGGCTATTAACAGCTATTTGGTGTCCTGCCCAAAAGTAGGCTCTGGAGAGCTTTTGAAATGTGATCCTGCCTCAAATGGTGTGGAATGTGTGTGTGTGTGTGTGTGTGTGAGAGTTTAGGCCAGCATCCTTGTGTCCTCACAGGCATTGTATCCACCTTAAACCTCCCATCCATCCCTTTATCCCTCATCCTTTTGTATCACATCTTTTAGAAGCAGACAAAGGATTTTGCTCAAATGGATTTTGTGTGTTTGTATTTTTGTAGAATATAGCATGTTTGATCTGTTTGTATGCGTTTTCATTATGTTTTTGTGATGCTGTGTGTATGTGTATGTGTATGCTTAATATCCTCTTACGGTGTCATAGAAGTTCACACAGCATCTGTGCTGACATCAGGGTAAGAGAATGTAAAAAAGATTTGCCTGCTTTTTTCTTGCAGTGATCCATTTATATGATAAAAGATTTTCAATGAAAAGACGTCACTCTCCGTGCATCATAGGTTTAATGTTTGTTGTTTAACAGTTGCACAGCTGGCGTTGGTGGATATTTTTGTGTCTGACTTTGATCTGGTTAGACAGTTCGCCATCAGGTGCATTCACACCCACTCTAGTTAAAAATAACAAAGGAATGTGTACAGGATTGACAGAATTTCCATCAGAATTTGGAACCAGAATCTCATGGAGTCAAATAAGAATCCTTTAAGATTGCCCTATGAAAATCTTGCTTGATAATTATGATTTAGGATTCGCTTTCTTTCTGGGTGGTTGAGTGTTCTATGTAGTTGTCAAGAAGTTGATATGTGGTTTCTAGAATATTGCTATATTGCTATGTTCCAAGCTTTTATAATGGCAGTGAATGGTGGTTGAGATTTTGAAGCAAAATAAAGTGTGTCCATCCATCATAAAAGTACTCCACATGGCTCCAGGGGGTTAATAAAGGCCTTCTGAAGTGATTCAATGCATGTGTGTAAGATAAATATCCATATTTAAAGCTTTATAAACCATAATCTCTAGCTCCTTTTTATTAACCTCCCGGAGTCATGTGGAGCACTTTTTATGATCAATGAACACTTTTTTGGCTTCAAAATCACCTAGGATGGCTTGAGGGTGGGTAAATCATGGGGTAAAATGTGTTTTGGTCGATCGGATCATAAGTAGACAAGGGAGATGTTTATACCTGCTGTTTTAATCCATCTTTTGTCCACTTTACAGGAGGATCTATGGTCAGGGGTATGTGTGGGCTATTTCTGATTTTGTATTTAATATTGACAAATAAGCTTTCACAATTTTACTTAAGAGCACTAAAGGAGACAACGGAAAATGATATGGAGAGCAGCAGCTTTCTTTTCTTCTCTGATAGCCTCAAAACTATGCTGAACTTTGTAGGTTTGTGTTAGAATCAGGACTGGTAAGAGAAAATTGTGTTTTTAAATGTTTTATTTTAAACTGATGATTTCAGGTGGCAGACTTGAACTCCCATCTGGCTAGTGTGCTTCAACAACATTAATGTTAATGAATTAGGTTAGGTGGAGAGGAGGCGGTCTTTAGAGGCTTGTCAAACACATTTGGCCACATGAGAATTTTCACTATGAAACCAATCTGGTCGAATGTGTTTTTGACTGCCTCTTGAAGTGGTTAAAAGTGGACAAGCTCAAAACTTTTCAGACCCCCTTTACACCTGTATTTATCATTGTGATTGGATTAGGTTGCAAAGGGGCAGGGAATTTCCAGAAACTTCCTGGAAACTTTCCTGAATGATCCTGGAATCATTCCACGCCTTTGCAACTCTAGATTGGATCAACATAAATGCATCTTAAGATCAGGTGTAAACAGGGTCCAGGATGTCCTTGCTGGTTCTTTAACATTGTTATGTGGTTTCTGGTGTGTTCTTGTTGGTTCCTAAAACATTGCCGTGTGGATTCTAGTATGTTCTGGTTTGTTTCTACTAGGGTGTTGATAGGTGGTTGCTTTGGTGTTTTAGGTGGTTTCTAGGGCAATGCTAGGTGGTTGATGGGATGTTCTGGGGGATTGTTTGGGAGTTGCCTTTTGGGGCTATTGTTGGTGACATGGTAGGGAATTTTAGCCAAGGAGTTGCTGGGTGGTTGCTTACTGGTTGAATTTAAATGAGCCTTTCAAGTCTCTATTATAGTATATTGTGTTCCTTCCTTCTTTGTAAATACGTTTTTAACCATATTACCTCCTTCCTTTTTAAATCTGTAAGTCTGATTACTTAGATACGTAAACCCACACTCCAACAATATTGGTAGCACAAACAATACAGGTCAATGTAATATTTTAGGTTAGAAATGTTCTCCAATCCCTAAATCTAAAAATAATCCTTAAAAGACACCATATATAAATATGAATGAATGCTGAAACCTCTTTGTGATCTGTTTAAAATAATAGAGTTAAGGCGAAACCTGAAGATCCAGTTTACAGCTTTCCGATGCCTTTCACATTCTAATCAATAGTGTATAGATCACATGCTTCATCCATATGCTGCCTCGTTTCAGATCAGCACTACACTTCTGAGATTCCCTATAATAATAGGGGGATTTGGGGGGATGGGGAGGAAAAGCAAGGGGGAGGTGTCTAATAAACATTCACTCGTCGATCCCGTGGACTTTAAACAGATTGATCAAGCGTTGAAACCCAGGAGGGATCAATTTGGCTTAAATCAACAAGCATCTTTGTGAAAATGGACCGAGAGTAAGAAGGAGGCAATGGGGAAGAAAAGTCCATTTCATTTGTTGGGAGGACTGATGGCTGGGTCGACCCGTGAGCTATGGATAATTGCTCTTGCGGAGGGCAGAGCTTTATACCCTTAACATTCTGAGTGTTCTCATCTTCGTCCTCCCCCCAGTGTTACCTAATTTCTTCAGTACTGTGGTCACTCTTGTTTTTTTTAAATGACTGTCAGCTCCTCTCATCCTGTTGTATTAGCAAGCGCACAGGCCCATGTCCAATATATCGCTGTTAATTAGTGCTCCACGAAGAAAAGAAATGCATGATTGGGAAAGATAAAGGATGAAAGAGGAGGATGATGTTGAAGAAAGAGACAGAGAGAGAAATGGAGAAAAGATAATAGAAACCGCTGAGAGGGTTGTGCTAATTAGCGATAATGTACTTGGTTTGAATTTGATGGAAATTGATGGTCTCGTGTATGTTAGTTAGTTGTTGCTTTTCCAAAGCATCTCAAAGCAGTGGTTCTTAACCAGGATGACTTAAACATGAATGGGTTATATAAAAATAATCAAATTTGAATCTAATTTAAATTGCTAAAAATAAGCACATAAATCAAGATGTAAACTGACATATTTTTTCTCAGTTCCATTTTAGGGGCCAAGCACCAAAGGTATTTGATTGTCTTTTCTACTTCTTCTTGGTGTCTATATGCAGCACATAGAACCGCTTGCGTGGAAGTAATGAAATGTGGCACACAGATAGGCCTATTTTCCGGCTAATAACTTTTGAACCTTAAGGTCTAGAAGCTAAAATTTTTGTTCCTCTTCCTTTGCTCATGTCAAGTCGAATGCATAACTAAATGACAATGTCAAGATTTTTCGCAATTTTGAATTTAGTAAAAATATATTTTTCGAACTTGTCCTAGACGGTTCTTCTGATTTTCACCAAAATTGCTTCAGATCATTTCTGACAATGCTGGCAAAAATTCTCAAAATATTTCTGATAAACCAAACTGTTCTCATAAAGCGCGTTAACAAATTTGACAAAATGTTCACAAAAATAGACATGAGGCTGTATCTTCACAATGCTTTAGCGGATTCTGACCAAACTCGGTATGTGTTATAACAAGCATGACCTGAGGGAACATGTGTAGTTTCGGCACAGCATAATCTACTGGTCAAAATATATAAAACAAATGTACGTAATTGATTATAAATTCTGACCAGTTTGGACAAAAATCATAGGTTTGATCTTATTAAATTCTGTGTGGCATACTGAACCAAATGATACCCAGTCTTCCTATGTCAGCCATTTTGGGCATTTAGTAGAAAAATGCTGTATCAACAGATGCCTTTAACAGGGGTCTCCAACCATGCTGTTCTCTTGTTTTTATGTGAAAAGAAAAAATGAAAAGAAAACAAAAATAAATAAAATCTTCTTATAGCTTTGAGTGAAAAAACTCTAATAATATTCAGTTTATTATTTTATTATTAATAATATTTTACCCAAAGGTATGAGCAGATTTTCTATTCATTTGTTTATTTTTTCCGCAGACCCGTTTACTTCATATTCAGAAAATACTGTATCATATTGAGATTATTATTAAAGCAGTGCCTTATTTTATTTGTGAACTGTTTGTGACCATTCATAATGTGTGATGGAGGTTTCTGATTGGTCAGTGTCCTCATTTAAGGCACTAGGCGAAGATGATGCTGCTCCTGCCAGCAAAAAGCAATTACACAGATTTTTAACATCTGTATTATCAGTCTCACCCAGCTCTCCTCCAGCTAATGGATGCATTATGAACCCGAGAACATGAGAGAGGGGCTCAGCGGACCACGTCGTCTTTCTATTCTCATCTGTGTTTCTGTGCGTGATGAACATCTCTATACATTTTACCCTGTCGCTCAAAATATCACCCATGGGCCATATCTCTGACTCGAACTCTGTCTCTGTCCCTTTCTCTCACATCAGCTTCCTCTTCTGACCTGCTTTGACCGTCTGGTCATCCACACAAACACAGACCTCAGCTGGAAGGGGCGTAGATGTGGGAAAAAAAAAAATAGACGGATTATAAAATTAGGTGGCTAAGGTTTACCACACATTTTATTAGATTTTATCCTCTGATTCGTCTTCACTGTTGGCGGTAACACTGTGCAGTTATGAGACCAGATACTTTACTTCAATATGTACTGTTGTAAAACCTGATCTTGTTGCCTCTAGAGGAAACTGATGCTTTCTTGAAAGGCTTGTGAGAGAAGTGTACTTGTAGTGTACTTAAAAAAAATACTTGCAGCTTATATAATATTAATGAAATAAAAAGTCACTTAAGTAGATTTAAAGATAGTTCACTCTTGTGACTTAGTACACTTCAGTAAATTCTTTTGAAGTATATTATGTTTGTAATTAAGTGCTCTTATTTTAGAAGTATGTTGTAAGTGTACTTTTTCACAAGGGTAGAGCTGATACAGTGTAAGCACACTAGAGTGTTTTTAAGTATGTATTACATAAATACACATGAAGAAATTACGTCTGTATTAAAGAGTGGAAGAGCGCAGTTGTGAATCTTTCCCATAAAGGCCCATGTGTTGTCTATCTGTACAGGGACTGACTGCTGTGAAGATGCCTTATCAGGGTTAAGTAAGGTAGAGCTTTTACTGGCCCTGCGCAGGTAGAAACCCAGAGTCTCTAGGGTGCCTATGCAGCGTCTGATGCATGTTGTGCACTCACATTTGTCAGTGGATTTGCCTGAGTTTGCGAGTGCCTTGAATATGATGTTAAGTGGATCATACTTTATGTCCTTGAATAAGACTTAACTCCAGGTTGTTCCAGAGGGAGTCTCCCTTATTAATTATGCTGTAAGGTGATTTAGATAACAACAAAGTGTCAGCTAATTTATATATTAATTAGTATTTAATTTAAAAAGATTGCAACATCAACAGTGGAGCCTTCATTGTTGCCATTGTTAGAGGTCAGATCGTGTTTTGATAAGTATCTGATAGTTGTTGACTCCATTTTGCACTTGAAAGTTAGGTGAGGGTTGCTTATATGTTACATAAAAAAATCGGTTATATATATAAAAAAGAAAATGGCACTGTATATATATATATAATATACATTATGTAAATACATTATTTGGCACTCATATCATATAGATCAGGGTTTACACCCAAGGATTTGTGTGAAATAACTGCAAGGTAAGATTGTGTTTGAACTACCAATGAAAAAATGTAAATATTAAATGTTCATTATTCATAATGTAGAATGAATAATAAGAAATGCTCAAATATTTAAAGCTGCAGTCCATACGTTTGGCCTCTTTGTCGCCATCTCTGTCTGAAACCTGCAAATTGTGCAACCAATGATGATTAAATCTAACGATCGCTTAGCTCATATCACACCAAACCATGCAAATTATTATTATCGTTATACTTGGCTCTCAAATGGTTAATGTTAACAACATCAGCATTGCGTGACTATGTGTATGTAGTGTGTATTAGTGTATAGATTTCGATTTCTGTACAGTCTAATCTCTAATTATCATACGATTCGAATTTCATTTAAAGAAATGCTTTTAACCCCAAAAACAAATTATTCTTCCTTAAGGTGCGTTCACACCAGACACGAATCTCGCGAATGATTTACATGTTAAGTCAATGCAAAGACGCGATAGACAATCCTGCTACTGCGAATGAGGGGCGTTTGACGCGCCATTCACGCGAATCGCGCGAGTTGAAAAATCTGAACTTTGGCGGATATTCGCGGCGCTTTAACCAATCAGGAGCTTGCTCTAGCAGTGACGTCATTACGAGCGGAGGCAGAAAATCCGAAACAACAATGGAGGACAAAGTAATTGCGGTTGTATGTGGGTACCCGGAGCTGTATATACATCTTCGTACTTTTTACAAAAACAGGAATACATTTTGCAAGGAGACTGGAGCTGCCTGGCAGAAGCCCCTCCCATGACGCGTATTCGCGTCTGTTGTGCAGTAAATTTCACGCGCGAATGAAGCGAGTAAACTCAAAATGTTCAAGCGTCCAACTTCGCGCAAATAGCGCGATTTATTCGTCATTCACGTCTGGTGTGAACGCACCTCTAGAACTGGTTCTCTTTAAAAATACAAAACATGTGTAATTCCACATATGCTAATCAGATGCACATTTAAAACTGGAATATAATCACATCATGTCACATGTGTTTCATAAACACATAATCCTTTTTGCATTACAATCCATCATCAAAATGAAACATTTAATTATGCCAGCTGTTGTGATAAAACGCCATAAACGATCCTCCACCTGTAGCATCCTAACGTGTGATAGCCTTTTAGCCGGGACAACTTCTTTATGTTTATGTTACGTAATGATGCTGCGGCATGCTCGAATTTCCCGCCAATTGCTATCAGTACCTCTCAAATTAGAAAACCTTATTACAAGCTTACCTTTGTGAATCGGACTAAGGTGAAGGGATAGTTTTGAACACTGGCTGTTTATGTTTGTTATGTACTTCAAAAATTGATTTTGGATCATTTTAACCAAAATAAGTTACTGACTGCAGCTTTAAATAATACAGTTTACACAAGTGACAATTCACGATTTCACACTTACCTTCTAGCTACGAAAACTGTCGTATTTGGCGTGTATACGTGATGTAGGCGTGCTGTCCTGGGGAGGGCTCCTGGCCGAATGGCCCGAACAGTTGCAGTACCTCTCAACAGTGAACCCCCGATTAAATTCTAGTGATATTGGTGGAGAAGGGGTGGTGGAGGGATGTTTTGAACCGTCGACTAGATGGAGGTAAGACAGCTGTTATTTATGTCAAGGGCTGATTACCTAGATTGTGTACCACCTGTGCTAATTAGCCTGAGTATCTGACGTGCTCCTCGAACTTAGTTTATAAACTACGTTTCTAAACTTCATTTAGTGGTCGACTAATTTTGTTTTTTAATGGTGGATGCTAGTATCTTAGAGAGCTATAAGCAAATGGTATAATACTTTAATATACCGTTAACTTTCTTTGTTTAACAGTTCTGTCTAATAATTAATAAGTCAGAACTTAAACATAGACCGTAAACTATTGAAAATGGAGGATGGACGTTATGTGCAGTCAGGTAGGTGCTGCATTTGCTTGGTTGTCAAAATAAAAGTCCCACTACTGACAAATCAGCCAAGCAGAAAAATCTTATCTGCCAATAATGAATATATTGCCAAATATCGGCCACCAATAAAATTAAATCTTTGTTAAAATGCAATAAGAATAAGAACAAAATATTTCACTAGTAAACAGGCAAAGTCTAGGGCAAATCTTTCCCAGTATGCTAGCAAGCTTTAAACACACATAAAGAAATATTACCATGGATTTTATGCTAAATAGTGATGTCAAGTACCAAAATTAACTAAATGAATTAGTATAAGTAGAATTGGACTGGTATTGAATATATAAAGCAATCATATTTCACACTGTGTTAAAAATACAAGTTTGCTCAGTTCAGACTGACAGCTTGAGGTAACTTCATGCTTTCATCATTAAAAAGCAGCTTGAACATGTCTGCATTTGTGTTCCACAGGTTTGGGATGACATGATGGTGAGCATAATGACAGAATTTACACCGTTTGTGTGAACTGTCCACATTAATGTGTTATTATCAGTGTCTTAATTGTAAGTAGCATTAATGTCAGGTCAGTGGTCCTTTCCTATTCTCCTTTACTCAATGAGACACAACAGCTTCTGCTCTTTTTGACCTTTTTCTTTCTAATCAGAACAGACTCAAAAAAGCACACAACAAATAATCTCTAGAATATGAGGGTAGGTCTGCTTTTTTCTTTATTGGTTGTTAAAAAGTTTAAGGAATGATGAGACATTTATACACATGGAAATTATACTAAGAACTAGAGCAAGGATAGGCAACTTTGGTCCTGGAGAGCTGGTGTCCTGCAGAGTTTAGCTCCAACCGTAATCGAAAATAACTGAAGAAGCGAATCAATGTCTTCAAGATCACTTGAACATGTATGTTTGACTAGGGTTGGAGCCAAACTCTGCAGGACACTGGCCCTCCATGACCGAAGTTGCCTATCCCTGAACTAGAGAAAGTATTTTAACTAGCGATTAACTAGCCAATGCCAATGTCGATATCTTTTTAGACAAATTTGCAGAATTCGTTTTAAAATCTATTCAAGTTAACTAAAAGTATATGAAAATACAAAATGTGAACCAACTATATATTTTAGTTAATGCCAAACACGGAATGACCGAATGTTATCCTGTTAATCAGCCTGGGTAAAATATTGCTTTTTTCTATTTTTATTATTCGGTGAATTTCAAAATTTTTATTCAAAAAATTCAAAATTTATTTAAAAAAATGTATTCAAAATTTCATAAATGTTTATGTCAAAAACATGTTGTATCTTTGCTCCTATGTCTTACTTTCTCTCTCTTGCTCTGAGGTGTATTTAAATAAGGTGGACTACCACTCTCATTTAATGTTTCCCTCCGGACAGCGTACAGTGCGCGTGATGCGAATTTCATGATCAGAATAGAACGCGCACCCCCGGATTTTTGTAACCACGTGTACTTTATACGCACAGGTTGCACATGCGCATTAAACTCTCTCGCAGTAATTAGTTTATCCGCAAGGTGGAAACGCTTCCATGGGGGTATCGATTAACATGATAGCCGAAGAAAAAAGGCATAAATGCCCAAACGGTAGCTTGCAGCAATATTTGGTCACGGCTAGCCTTTCCGCTGTGTTTACCGGACTTCTATGAGTTTTTCTTCTGTGTCCTTCGTCACACTGTAATCTTCATATCTGCTCCCTACGGGCCCGCTAGGCCAGGAGAGGTATTGCAATTTGGCGCAAAGCACATGTCGAACATCTGTGTACTCGTACGAGTTGAATGAAGTATACTTTGCAAGGCTGCCAGATGACTGTGCGCATACGCTACGTACGCGTAAAAAAAGAAGTATAATTAGGCCTTTACACTCTCATAATCACTGGGCATCAGTAATGTTTCCTAGAGGTCATGCATTATCTCTGTGACTCTAGTCTCTATGCTGTGACACATTGGTTCTTTCTGCTGCTTAAGTGAGTGTGTGTTTGTGAGGTAATAGTGTATCACTGACCTTTTAACATGTCTGTTCTCATAATCCACTCTGAAAGAGTCCAGACCACCTTGTCTGTGATTAAGGATTTGATGTATACTGGCATGTGTGTGAGAGAAAGCGAGTGAGGAAAGTGAGAAATACACTCTGGCAGGTCATCTCAGAGTAAGCAGTCCTCTCAGATTTTTAACTCAAGCTGAAGTTTCAAAGTCACCCTCAGGATTTGTCCTCGCTGACTCGAGGCTGTATTGAATTACACAATTCCCCTCTGGACCAAAAATAAAGACTGTTAAAAATGAAACACATTAAAGACATATCAACCAGTGCTCCTTCTGAGATGGCAAACCATGATAGCTTGAACCCTCTGAACTATTACATCTTGAATTTACAGTGTGTGTGTGTCAGTCAAAATCAGTCGATCATACATCAAACTAGCCTTTCATGTGTGAAACATGATTTGGAAATATGAACTTTGGGGAACCTCTGTGGCTTCCTTTGTAAATATGAGTGAAAACATCACATTAAATGAATCTGGCATGGCTGGGAGTGTTTCTTGCCAGTTGGGAATTGTATGAAATTATGAGATATGTCCATATACAATATAATTTATTTTGACAAACTGAAAATGACCTTAAAATGAAAAAGTGTGTGAATATGTTTTAAATGATTATTTAAATCTTTTTTTTCAATAGAATAAGTTCCATTAACTGTCATAGAACCATCTCAGAGCAACACACCGTAGTGGTGTTTGGTTCCTGAATGAATCAGTGTTTTTGAACACATTAGTTGAGTAAACGATTCAGCGACTCACGTATAAATACTTGCACTTGTTTGTTACTGAATATAGTTTGTTTGAACGAGTCGGTCAAGACAGTCATAAAGACAGTCATCGCTAATTTTGTTCCTGAATGAACCAGTGACTAAATTGATTAAGTAAATGATTCAATGACTCACCAACAGAGTCAGTCATTCATTTTGATCCTGCATGAATCTGTGTGTTTAATGAATCAGTTGAGTCAATTATTCAATGATATTTATTCACTCAGAAGACAGCTATTTTAAATTGTAACATTATATATTTCACAGTACTGTTTACTGTTTTTTCAATCACAAAATAATCTGTATACTCTTTTCTACAATTGAAGCTCTATTCCTTAAAATGATAGATGTCAAGCTCCTGCAAAATAACAAATACTGCATATGACCAATAGAAAGACCCACAAAACTGTCCACACTATTAAAGTCTTTTAGACAATACTGTCCATCGTAAAAAAATATTTACAATTATTTACTATTTGCCATATACACCAGAAAAGACAAATTATAAGGTCAAGAATATGCCACTCATTTATGGTGTGGTGCGGTGTTTTGTGGACCGGGTTTGATGGGCCACACTGTGCCAAAAAGTCCAGGGCCACCTTTTGGCCCCAGTCCGCCCCTGGCACTCAGCTACACAAAGACACACACTGGAGGACATAAATTGGGTTGTGGTGACATGAGATTATTTGCTGTGTGCTTTTTGTGCAGTCTGTTCTGATTAGAAAGAAAAATGTCAAAAAGAGCAGAAGCTGTTGTGTCTCATTGAGTAAAGGAAAATAGGAAAGGACCACTGACCTGACATTAATGTTACTTACATTTAAGACACTGATAACACATTAATGTGGACAGTTCACACAAACGGTGTAAATTCTGTCATTATGCTCACCATCATGTCATCCCAACCTGTGGAACACAAATGCAGACATGTTCAAGCTGCTTTTTAATGATGAAAGCATGAAGTTACCACAAGCTGTCTGTCTGAACTGAACAAAAACAAACTTGTTTTTTAACACAGTGTGAAATGTGATTGCTTTATATATTCAATACCAGTCCAATTCTACTTATACTAATTCATTTTGTTAATTTTGGTACTTGACATCACTATTTAGCATAACATCCATGGTAATATTTGTTTATGTGTGTTTACAACTTGCTAGCATACTGGGACAGCATGAAATATATAATGTATTGCCCTAGACTGATTGCAAAACAGTACTGTAGAATTAAAATAGACTAAAAAGCTAATTTAAAAGGGAAATTTGCAGACTTGATGGCACCGACTGATACCAGTATCTGGTGTTAATAACTAATAGTAAAAATGTAAGTAGTAGTGACCCAGCTGTAGAGTGGAATAAACGCTAAAAATAATGGAATACCTTGCATATGTCACAATATTTGTATTACTTATAGTATCTACTAATAGTGTTTTGAAATATGGCAATGGCAGACAGATGGAGAGAGTGTTCATTCAGGACATGAGTCTATGGAGAGACTGTGAATGCATAAAGAGCGGCAGGTTTTATTCTCTTCTCTGCTCTGTGTCTAAAGGGCCAGTGTTGGTTCTATTGGCTACCTGGAGCCTCCCTGCCCAGACAGCACACAATACAGACGGGTAATTGGCATAGCTGTCAGGCAGAGAGAGGGGGAGCTGGGGAGAGTCTGATAACATGGCAATTAAAGCAAGAGAATACGGCGATTGGAGAATAAAGCAACAATCAGACAGAGACACAGAGAGAGAGAGAGAGAGAGAGATTACATTTGGGTCCTTTGAGGACTTGAGTGAGTTCTTACCTTATGAACACATAACCTTTCTACTCTCTGTGAGACTGTCTGAGTAAATTAAACAAGAGAGAGATGTTCTCTGAATATCTGTGCGCAGAATAATTGCTAAGATATTCATTCTTGCATTTGAACAAACCCCTAAGTCTAAAATATTAAACTTGCATAGTTTGTCCTGCACCATTTGTGTGGAAATGATTGAAATTGTTGATTAGATTGTAGTTATTGGTACTGCCTTCCCAAAACATTACAATTCTGGGTAACACTTTAGTATAGGGACCACTTCTTACTATTAACTACTTGCTTATTAGCATGCCTATTATTATCATATTATGTACTTATTAGTCCTTAAAGCACATATTCTGCATGACCATATTCTACATCGCTAATCCTGCCCAATACTTAAACGTAACAACTACCTTGCTATTATTAAGCAGCACATTAGGAGTTTAATGAGGCAAAAGTCGTTGTTAATGGTATGTTAATGGCGAGAATTGGACCTTAAAATAAAGCATGACCAAATTCTCTCATCATTTACTCATTCTCATGTTGTTCCAAACCTGTATGATGTTCCTTTTTAAACATAAAAGAGGATACATTATTTTGAAGAACATTTGAAACCAAACGTTATATAAAGAGAGAGGATTAGGAAATATTCTTGTTTCTTAATTTGTAGATGTACAATCTACATCGTATATTTCAGCGCACAAAATAAACGAGTGAACATTATGAATACTAAAAAGATCAGGCTACAACCACCCAAGAAGTCTTAGCAATGCACTAATAACCAATTAGTTCTAGTTCTTTTATTTATAAAGCACATTTAAAATCAGTCGCAAGACTGACCAAAGTGCTGTTCAACGTAATGATCAAAGGTAAAAACACATTCAAACAACATCAACTTTCAAAAGCTAAAGAAAACAAGATTTAAAAACCGATAAAGATGGAGCAGCTCTGAGGTGTGCTGGCAGGCTGTCCCACAATCTAGGGCCCATCACCCAAAAAAGCTCCATCTCCTCTGTGCTCCAACCTTGTGGAAGGACCATAAGTAGGTTTTGAAATTAGTAACTATAGTGGGAAAAGAGGAGAAGCTAAAGGAGGAAGCGAAAAGAACGAGAGAGAACTGTGGCTTGTTGTCTGTAATGGATTTGTTTGAGATTAACTATGTTTATTTGGGTCGTGGAGAGATGGAGAGATGGACTGACCTCATATTACAACAATAATTACAGACAGACTATATTCACCAAACACTGAGGATGGCAGATGAAAATCTGGTGGAATAATTTTATCCCACTGTACAGAAATAACGTCTCAGGTTACGTATGTAACCATGGTTCCCCGAGTGGGGAACGAGACACCGCGTCCCCTAGGGTCGCTACGGAACGCCTCAGCGTGACTCGGTCTGAAGATACATATGAAAAACACCACCTGTTGGCCGGCGACAGCCCATGACGTCACTACCGGCGTACCACAATATAAGTGCCGCCGGGAGGATACATCATCAGCTTCTTCGCCTGAAGCTTGCGTCCAAGCATGGCTCAAAGCCCAGGGACGCAGTGTCTCGTTCCCCCACTGGGAACCATGGTTACATACGTAACCTGAGACGCCCCTTCATGGGAACTCGAACTGCGTCCCCTAGGGGTCGCTACGGGAACGTTATACCCACTTCACCATGCTGAGGGAATGCAAGCCAATTTCGCAAAAAGGCGAGCACTAAGCCAACTATACCCGGCTTAAGGAAGTTTCCCCGGACGGCTGATGGCTGTCAGTGATATTATCCCTTCGGCCAAAGGCCCGAGCTGCATACCCTAGTACTTACCTGTTAGGCGCCGGGATTACCGGGCCTAGGGTGAAACTCAAGGTCTTGGAATCAGAAAAGATTCCTTCAAGGGGATATGGCCAGGCACCTGGCTCACTAGGTCCTGGCCGATCACTCAGGGTTACCACTTGCTCTCCCAAGCTTACTGAGGGAACTGTCTCAACAGACCTCTTGGTAGTGTACACCCCTTTCCCTTTTTGGACCCAACATATATGGGACAGGGAGCGGGGCCCAAGGCACAAACCGGGCTTTAACCAGCTCAAAAGGGCACGAAGCAGTGCACAGAACCCTACCCTTACGGGATTTTTAGAAAGAACGCAGAATCTTTAATGTGCGGACTTACCACTAAGTGGATTTTAGAAAAGTGCCCAAAGTCTGTGTGCACTTATTAGAACGTTCTATGCCTTGGAGCGGAGAACTACTCATTCCTCGGAGTGAGAGGGAACTCAGGCGCTCAGAAGGGAGCGGCACGCTCAGATGACCCTCTGGTTGAGGGGAGCAATGCTGGCTCGACCAACAGGCGAGCGACCTATCACAGAGCTCTGGGGGGCGGAGAAACTCGGACGCTCAGACGGGAGCGGCATGCTCATAGGTGACCCTCTGGTTGAGGGGAGCAGTGCTAGCTCTACCGACGGCGAGCTCTGGAGAGCGGAGAACTCACTCCTCGGAATGAGAGGAACTCAGCTGCCAATGAGGAGCTCTAGGCGGAGAACTCACTCCTCAGAGTGAGACCTATAACGAGCTCTGGAGAGTGGAGAACTCATTCCTCAGAATGAGAAGGCACTCCGCCGCTCAGAAGGGAGCGGCAAGCCCCATCATGAGCTCTGGAGAGCGGGGAACTCATTCCTCAGAATGAGAGGAACTCCCACTCAGCAGGGAGCGGCATGCTCATAGATAACCCTCTATAGTGAGGGGAGCAATGCTAGCTCGACCAGCAGGGAGGCGACTTATCTTAGAGCTCTGAGGCGGAGAACTCATTCCTCAGAATGAGAAGACACTCCGCCACTCAGAGGGAGCGTCGAGCCCAACCATGAGCTCTGGAGAGCGGGGAACTCATTCCTCAGAATGAGAGGGAACTCCGCCGCTCAGAAGGGAGCGGCATGCTCATAGGTGGCCCTCTGGGTGAGGGAGCAATGCTGGCTCTACCAACAGCGAGCTCTGGGAGGCGGAACACTCATTCCTCGGAATGAGTGGACATTCAGACGCTCGAAGGGGCGGCATACTCATAGGTAACCCTCTAATGAGGGGAGTAATGCTGGCTCTACCTATAACGAGCTCTGGAGGCGGAGAACTCATTCCTCAGAATGAGAAGGAACTCAGACGCTCAGCAGGGAGCGGCATGCTCATAGATAACCCTCTATAGTGAGGGGAGCAATGCTAGCTCGACCAATCAGGAGGCGACCTATCACAGAGCTCTGAGGAGGAGAACTCATTCCTCAGAATGAGTGGGAACTCAGACGCTCCAGGGAGCGGCATGCTCAAAGGTGACCCTCTAACGAGGGGAGCAATGCTAGCTCTACCTATAACGAGCTCTGGAGAGTGGAGAACTCATTCCTCAGAATGAAAAGACACTCAGCCGCTCAGAAGGAGCGGCATACTCATAGGTAACCCTCTTATCGTGAGGGGAGTAATGCTGGCTCTACCCTTGCAGTGGTGACCAGAATGACTGAAGATCCAGGAGGATCCGCAGAAACCTCCGAGGGACTCACGTCCAGACCATCAGTAAGGCAGTTCGAGAATACAGAACCTGCCTGAAGTCATCATAGGTCCACCTGACTGCAGTTCTTAGTTGGGAACTCATTCCTCAGAATGAGAGCCTATAATGCTACCTATATCGAGCTCTGGAGAGCGGAGAACTCATTCCTCAGAATGAGAAGGAACTCAGACGCTCAGCAGGAGCGGCATGCTCATAGATAACCCTCTATAGTGAGGGAGCAATGCTAGCTCGACCAGCACGGAGAGCGACCTATCACAGAGCTCTGAGGAGCGGAGAACTCATTCCTCAGAATGAGAGGAACTCCGCCGCTCACAAGGGAGCGCCTCTAGGCGCTCTTGGCAGGAAACTTCCACCTAACCTCGGTCGGTGGAGTTCACGGTGGTTACAGGGAATTAGAGAGGAATGAGAGGGCTTGCCTCTCTCTGACCCGCCTCTGTCTCACCCTAGCCGCAGGAGGGAGGGGCATGAGTCGCGAGACTAGCCTTCTAAGCCCATCTCTGATCCTCAGACCGAGATGGGTTAGGACCCCTGGTTGTTCAGGCTCAGACCTGGACCTTATCCAGGACTTTTAGCAGGTCAGTTTGGTACGCCTTCGTGTGCAACAAAGCGACGGTCTGACCTGCTGCTGCATATGCCCTGCCATTTAAGCGAGATTCAGGGGCTTAGATGGCCAGGAGGGAGCCTTGAGAGAGGATGTCTCGCCATAGAGAGATAAGCTGGTTATCATCTCTTGCACAGGGGGCATCCCCTCATAGCCATTTTCACGCATCCCCTCAGTGTCAGCATAACTAGTATGCTGAAACCTATGAATACGAGAAAAACTAGCTTTTCCCACTCCTTCTCAACCTCCACATCGAGATTTATGAAGAAAGGAAGGCTCACTCGAGCTGGGGGTTATTTAAATTTATTTTTATAATCCATAACCTCCAAAAACTCGTTCATATGCAGCGGAGCACTAGCTGCTGCATCTAATGATGTCAGAAAGATCGCATCATCACAATCCAGCAGCTCACTCTCGTTCTCGGCCGACGCGCGAAAAGGGGGCGGTCCCTTTCCAGCTTATCGGCCACATCCAACTGCGAACCCCACGATTTCATTCGCCTCCGTGCCTCGGCAACGGTGGGTCTTGAATCGCGGGAAGCAGACGGCTGCCCCTCTTTCCTCGAAAAGAGGGACAGGCGAGAGCTGAAACTTCCTCATAGAGAGCCGCTCACAATGCACGCAAACCGCCCCTCAAGGACATCGCGCGTGCGTGCTCCATGCCCAAACAACAGACGCAACAGTCGTGTGTGTCATCGGGTGTCAAATAACGAGGACACGGATCCACACACTTCCTAAACGCCTTGCTAGTGCTCGCCATAGTAGAGTTAGAAAACTGTACTCTTACCAGATTCACTCTGCACGCTTCAAACAAACCAGTCAGTGAAGACGAAAAAGCTGATGATGTATCCTCCCGGCGGCACTTATATTGTGGTACGCCGGTAGTGACGTCATGGGCTGTCGCCGCCAACAGGTGGTGTTTTCATATGTATCTTCAGACCGAGTCACGCTGAGGGCGTTCCCGTAGCGACCCCTAGGGGCGCAGTTCGAGTTCCCATGAAGGGGAATTGTATTTTGCAAGTTTTTGCAACAGTGACTATGTGTGTGTGTTTAAGTTAAACTGTGTAGCAGCACCTCCCGTGAGTATCTGAACTGAGGTGGTCTGTTTGCACCGAGATGTCTGATCAGTAAGCAGATTGCAGTTCAGTACACACGCACACACACACACACACACACACACACACACACACACACACACACACACACACACACAGCTGTGACTGGAGCTGGAGACACACTGCGACGCCCCGCTGTCTGTGTGAGAGTGTGTGTGATCCGCTGCTCTCTGCTGTTCATTACTCTCACTTCTGTTTGTCCATTATTATTATTATTCTCTCTCTCTGGTGTCCGGGGCCCAGAGGTGACTCTCTCCTTCTCTCATTTGTTTGTTGGTTTGTTTCATCGTTGGTTAGTTCATCCTTCCTACCTTCCTTTCTTCTTTCAGTTTTTCTTTCTGTTTTTGTTTGTCTTTCCTTCAATTTCTCATTCCTTTTTTTCATTCTTTTCGCTCAATCCTTTCTTTCGCTATCCTTCATTCATTTATCTGGTTCATCTAGTCTTTTTCTTTCTTTCTTTCTTTCTTTCTTTCTTTCTTTCTTTCTTTCTTTCTTCTCATCCTTCCTTTTGTAAATTTTTCCTTCCTTCCTTCCTTCCTTCCTTCCTTCCTTCCTTCCTTCCTTCCTTCCTTCCTTCCTTCCTTCCTTTTAATTTCCGTCTTTCGCTCCCTCACTCCTTGTTTCATTGTTGATTAGTTCATCATTCCTACCTTCCTTTTAGTTAGTTCCTTCTTTCCATCCTTCCTCCTGGAGGCGGTGTCCTGCAGAGTTTAGCTCCAACTTGTCTCAACACACCTGCCTTGAAGTCTCAAGTATACAAGCAATAGCTTGACTAGCTGCTTCAGGTGTGTTTGATTAGGATTGGAGCTAAACTCTGCAGGACACCGGCCCTCCAGGAACAAGTTTGGTGACCCCTTGTTTAGTCAGTCTCTGTCTGCTCTGAATGACCTGATCAGTTTAAGAAATTACAGTTACAATGTCACATTGGATAAATACGTTAATTGTGAAAGATAAATAACAGAATGAAACAGAATTAAACATATTTAAATAATCACATACATAAGATGTTATCTTTTACAGCTCTAATGCATACATATGCACACCACTTACACTGTTTATTAAATAAGTATGGTATGTGTTACATTATAGTTGCAATTTATGGATTGTTTCATCCACAGACACACATTTCCAAAGTCAATACAGTCGAGACGGTATTGAATGGGGCTGGAGTTGAGCACATTGGACAGCAGGGGTTGGCTCCATTGATTTGTTAGGAGCATCTGATGGGCTTATCCGTTTGTGTTCATATGCAGCTGGATGTTAGTTCACCGAAAGCTCTTCTCTCCTATTTCAACAATCTTAAATTGCACAGTAACATGTTCTGTGCTCTGGATGGTGGCTGTTCTTGCCCTTTCTGCTCCCAGCAGTGCCCAGGTCGGGCCGGTTGACTCCTGCGGCTGAACTGGGGTGAAGGTAGGCTGACTGTAGCCGGCGGGACAGGCCCATGAGGAGGCACAGAGTAGTGGTGGTTCAGTCCAGCACTGCTCCGGCGTACAGAACTGCCATACAGAGCTTCATCCAAGGTACATTTATTATTCATTATTGTGGTCTTTTTTAGAATATGAGGGTAGGTCTACTTTTTTCTTAATTACTATTGGTTGAATGATTTACAATAATTAATTTTGTATAGTGTTTGTCCCAGAGGAATGTTTTATTTCTCTCAGTGCTCAGGAGACCTAATTTAGCTGTCAGTTATGTTTCATAATATACGTTTCATATGTGTCATTTCTATCAGATGTTTCTTCTAAAATTCCTTTAGGGAGGAATAAAAATAGATATAAATGAGAGTAAGACAGTTATAAAAAGAATGTGGGTATAGCTCACATAACTGGGTCTTGAAAGAATTTGATGGGTAATGTTTGAATTGAAATCTTTGACTTGATTACAGACTTTTATGGCAGAACTGAGAACAGTGTGATTATTGTTGTAATCTTGTGCTTGTGTGTTCAAAAAACGCTGATGTTTTGGAGCAAATGCATCTGTTATTTAGTTATATAAGTAATATTAAAGGAATAGTTCGGAGTAATGTAGCATCCCATCACTTGCTCACCAATGGATCATCTGCAGTGAATGGGTGCCGTCAGAATTAGTCCAAACAGCTGATAAAACATCACAAGCCACAAGTAAATGGCAAACCATTTTGGCAGTTTCCAGCTAAAATAAGAGTCCTCTGTCCTCTACTGAAAAAGTTGTCTCATCTGAATCAGGAGAGAAATATGCACAGATTTAGGATACTAACGGGATGTGTGATTAATTTACTAAAGTAGCTCATGAAGACAAAAAGAGGTCAGGGCATTATATAATTATTATGAAAAAGTGAATATTTAGTATTTGATACCTGATATTTAAATATTCTGATTATGCAGAAGTTGCTGTCTGTCTATGCTAATGAAGTCTGTATAAACAAAATAATTTCAAAGTCAAAGTTTCCCTGCAAACTCAGCAGATGTTCATTTGTTTTTGCATTCACAATTAATTCCTTATCTCTTTTATGGATATCATTTACTATATCACAGCTACAGGGGTTGGGGAAATTAGCTCACTCTACAAGGTTTGGTTCATGTGTGACACGAAAGCTTTCAGGAGATGCAGTCAGTGTGCATGAATAATTCACACACATCATATTAGAGCAAGAAGCAGTTGCCCCCCTCAGACCTGTTATGCCACTCTTATGCAAGTCCTACACACGTGGCTGCTAAATGACAGCCTTCAAATAAAAAATACATATCATGCTTTTATATTAACTTACAACAAAGAGCAAATACTTTTATCTTAAGTGACTTACAAATATAGAAAACATGTTTTGAATTGAAAAACTGAAAGCCGTGTTTCTAAAGTCATTCTAGTCAGTGCAGAACAATAGATGAAAAACACCTTTAAAATGGTTGTAGATGTATATATTTGATTTGTGCTGTGTACATGACCAAAATCAACTACCATCCCTATAATGTTTAGCGTTGTAGTGCACTCAAACACAACATGGCTATTTAATGCTGAATTGTGCAAGCAACATCTCTGTTGAGCAAACAGAGATAACCGAACACATCCTCATCTCTCTCACTCATATGTATCATTAACAGTCCGATTCACTCTAGTCAGTCGGTTCATCCTAGATGCTTCTCTTTCTCTCATGTAGATGATTTGTTCTAGAAAGCTCTCTTTGTCACACTGTATGTAGCACTAAAAAAGCTAAATCATTCTAGTGAATCGGTTCATCCTAAACACCTCTCCTTCTCATATACGGCTTTAAAAACGTGAATTCATTCTAGTGAACTAGTTCATCCAAATTCTTCTTCTTATAGCATTGGAAAGGCAGGTTGGTTTTGAATCGGCTCATTCAGACGATTGTTGTAATGAACAGATTTTGCTTATTAATAGTTAGTAAGGTAGTTGTTAAGTTTAGGTATTGGGTAGGATTAGGGATGTAGAATATGTTCTTGCAAAATATGTGCTTTATAAGTACAAATAAACAGCCAATATGTTAGTAATATGTATGCTAATAAGCAGCTAGTTAATAGTGAGAACTGGTCACTATACTTAAGTGTTACATATATATTGCCATGAAGTACCTTAATGTAGTTGTAGATTGATAAGACTGATAACCTTACTTTATCCTTACCTTAAGAACTAGCTGAATAAATATCTGTTTCTCAGCAAGGAATATTTATTTTCTTTGCTATTAACCAGCTTCTGTAGGAATGTTGTTTTTGGTCAGAAAATCAATGTCGTAGTGAATAATCCTTTCCTGTGTTGTTTGTTTTCCCCGTTTAATGATGTTTCTTTCTGTGGACGGAGGCCGTCTCTTGTCTTTTCAGCGGGAGATCTGCTGTTATTCTTAATGCCTCTGTCCTGTCAATCTTCTTCCATTCTGGGTTGATTTGCTGGCAGTCGAAGCGGTCTGATCTACAGCAGACTGACTGTTTTGCAGCATGGAGAGATTCATAGATCTAAATAAACATCTGTGGCTTTTTTCGCCATGCAGGTCACTGGATGTGACAAACTGAACAAGCCTCAAGTGGACTGCATGTGTCAGGTGTGCCCTGTGTGTGGTTCGAGTTGAACTTTAATGTCTAATTCTTCTAGAAACTTTCAAAGTTTTAAGCTGCTTTGGCTCATGTTAGCATTTGAGATTCACTGGAACTTCCAAGGTTTAACCATGTTTTGTCGACTTTATGTCGGATAAATGATAAATCTAGTAATTTATTTCAGGATCAAATTGGATGTGTGCTGAAAAATCACCATTTACATAAGCAGAATTCATGATGGACCGGAAATTGTATCTGCTTGCCTTTTTGTGGGGTAGAAGAGTTTCCTTTGGAGGTCTTGAAGTAAAAAATAAAAATGAGAGATGGGACTATTCACTCTGCCAGCCAGTACTAAAGCTAGTTTCTATGGATGAAGTCTGACAACACATTCTTTGAGAACAACTTTATATTTTTACGGTATATTTCTCGACATGATTGAACTGCTCTCTAGAGCTGGGACAAGATGGAATAATTTCATGCTTCATTTCTGGGGTTCAAGATAGTGTCTGCCGGACTTCCCCTCGGTAAATACTCCATAACCATGGATTGAACACCCACTAGCTGGAAGACATGCTGATATGGAAAGGACTTGTATATTGAAACGGTAATCTCAGGACTGCTTTCTATTAGCTTGTGGTACCTTTAATTTCATGTTAATTGTGGTTTAAGTAGCAAAAGTTTACATTTTTAAAGACATATTAAGATCATCAATGTCACTGTTTTAAAACATCAAGTGTTTTATAATGTCCCAAAACTGTGCCTTGACATATTTCTTTATTAGAGTCCACGTTCAAAATAAAATGGTATGATCCACTCCATTGTGAACATACGGAACTACTGCAAGCTGTAAAGTAAACAGGAAGAGTTTGTCGGAACTCAACTGGTTTTGCGAGAGAACACAAAAGTCTCTCGAGGCAACGCAAAAGTTTAGCAAGAGTTATTAGCAAGTTTAGCAATCTCCCACCCAAACCTTTTTCCACTCACCCCGAATTTTTCCCAAAACAATGTCCCTAAAAGGGCTCCTTAAACATGCATATGTATGTGTGATTTATAATTTGTTTATATATATTTTCTTTTTACACATGTATTTATTTTAGTTTTCTGGTACTTCAGGAAGTAAGTGCCATTTTCATGGGGGAAGGTAGCAGCAAGTGATTTATGGCGCTTTTCCACTGCATGGTACGGTACGGTTCGGCACGGCTCGGCACGGCAGTGCGGCTCACTGGTCGGTTGCATTTCCACCGCAGTTTAGTACCGCTATAGAGTGGGCGGGATTATTCACGCGTCGTTATAATTGCGCCGCCTCTACTGCCGTGACATCATAAACGCCACAAACAAACTCACAACAAAGAAAGGAGACGGAATAGTGTTCTTCATTCTCGGCATGTGGATGTTTTAACAGCAATGCAGAGGTCTATGAGAATGCTTGTGATTTACCCCAGCAGCAGAGACTGTGGTGACAGTGCCACGGGCTGTAGAGGAGGAGAGCAGGGATGTTCGTGCAGGTGTGCTGCGTTACTTGATTAGTTAACTATTCATGCAGCGTGTTCTGTAAAGTGAATTATCAATAAACTTTTGAATATTTCAAAATGTACAATGTATCCCTTGTTTTTTTTATTTATGTGATGGTTTTTATAATCGCGGCATTAATCATTTGTCTTTTTCAAGAGGTTAATTACGTGCTCATACAATGATACATATTTAATATAGTCTGGAGGTACACTTATTCGATCAGATTGTTTTTAATTGAAGCAAAACACAGATACAGAGGTAAAAATATAAACAGAAAACATACTCTGCAAGTGTTTTGAGAAGCTTGTCAGAGACTACATCTGCTCTGTGCTGCCTGCTTCACTGGACCCACTACAATTTGCATACCGCAGTAACCGTTCCCACAGACGATGCTATTGCCTTCACCCTGCACACTGCTCTCTCCCACCTGGAAAATAAGAACACCTATGTGAGGATGCTGTTCGTGGATTATAGTTCAGCATTTAACACTATAGTGCCTGCCACACTGGTTGCGAAGCTCCAGACTCTAGGACTGAACAGATCTCTGTGCAGCTGGATCCTGGACTTCCTGACAGGCAGAAGTCAGGTGGTCAGAATGGGCAACAACACATCATCTCCTGATCCTCAACACTGGTGCACCGCAGGGCTGCGTCCTCAGCCCACTCCTGTACTCCCTGTACACACACGACTGTACAGCTACACACAGCTCCAATGTCATCGTCAAATTTGCTGATGACACAGCGGTGATAGGCCTGATCACCGACAGCGATGAGACGGCCTACAGAGAGGAGGTGAGTACCCTGACTAAATGGTGTCAGGAGAACCACCTCTCACTCAACATCGACAAGACCAAGGAGCTGGTGGTGGATTACAGGAGACAGAGCAGAGAACACACACCCATCACCATCGACAAGACACCTGTGGAACGGGTGACCAGCTTTAAGTTCCTCGGCGTTCACATCACTGAGGATCTCACATGGTCTGCTCACACAGATGCAGTGCTGAAGAAGGCACATCAGCGCCTCTTCTTCCTGAGACGGCTGAGGAAGTTTGGAACGAGCCCCAGAATCCTCAGGTCCTTCTACACCTGCACTGTGGAGAGCATCCTGACCGGCTGTATCACCGCCTGGTTTGGAAACAGCACCGCTGGCAACCGCAGGGCTCTGCAAAGGGTCGTGCGAACTGCCCGCCACATTGTTGGAGGTGAGCTTCCCTCCAGGATATCTACACCAGGCGGTGTACAAGGAAAGCCCGGAGGATTATCAAAGACTCCAGCCACCCGTCCCACAGACTGCTCTCTCTGCTGCCCTCAGGGCGACGTTTCCGCAGCATCCGATCCCGCACTAGCCGACTGAGGGACAGCTTTTTCCCTCAGGCTATCAGGCTAATGAACAGTCACAAATAACTCACCTACATCACACTCCCACTCACACAACATGCCATGCACTGCACTTTAACACCGTTCAACTGGACTACACGCACACACTGCACTAACACAACCTATCTGCTATCACTGGACACCATACGATGCACATCCACGACACTGCATATGAATAATCTGTTGCACCTTTGCACATCTATCTGCTGCTCAACCAATCTGCTGTTAATTTATAATCTGTTGCACCTCACATTATTACTATGTATAGACCACATTATGTATAGATACTGTACATAATGTAGATGTGCCCATACGGTGTATAATGTGTCGTTGATAATTGAGTATGTCTCTATAGTACACTAAGCGTACTGAGTATATGTATGTGTATTTTGCACATTGTCTTCTGTACAGTCTGTAAATATGTACTGTCCATATGTAAATTGCTGTTGTTTTTTGCACTGTCTGTCCATATGTAAATTGCTGTTGTTGTTTTTTGCACTGTCTGTCCATATGTAAATTGTTGTTGTTTTTTTGCACTGTCTGGAGCACTGTAAATGCTCCAGTGCAGTTTTTTTGCACTGTCTGTCCATATGTAAATTGTTTGTTGTTTTTTTGCACTGTCTGTCCATAGGTAAATTGTTTGTTGTTTTTTTGCACTGTCTGTCCATAGGTAAATTGTTTGTTGTTTTTTTGCACTGTCTGTCCATATGTAAATTGTCTGTTGTTTTTCTGCACTGTCTGGAGCACGCTCATAAGAATTTCACTCACCAAGGCACTTGTGCTGTGGTGATGTGACAATAAAAGTGATTTGATTTGATTTGATTTGATACTCTGTAACGTTAAATATAGCAAGTTCAAAAGTAACGTTATACATAAGGCTTTTTCCTTCGGCGTCGTGCCATCAAGCTCTCACTGGATCCGCTCCTCGGCTATCAACGAGAAGAACATCTGTACTTCCTCAACAGACAACGACACTGCTATTTTGTGGTTGATGCAAAAATGTGCGTTTGTTTAAACAGAAGTTGCGTCCGATCCTTCGCTGGCTGTGCTGATTTAAATCTAGCGGGTATGACTGTAGAGGAGGGTCTCGTGTCGCAAGTTCAGTGACGCAGTAATGACGATTTTCTCCGGCCATTCAGTGATCAGCAGAGTTTACACGTCACGTTTTGGTAACGGTACGGTTCGCATGGAACCTCGACCGAAGTGGTACTAAAAAAGTATCAGGTACCAGGTACAGTACCCAGTGGAAAACCCCCCAAAAGTGAACCGTACCGTGCCGTACCATGCAGTGGAAAAGCGCCATTAGATGCCAAGTTGGTTGACAGGTGAATAAGTCTTGGAGCCTCTGGGAAAGTTTAGTAGTGTATTACTTTCTTTAGGAAGAAATAAGTTTTTCCAAAAGTACTGTGGTAATCTAGCATGATGGGCTTTGACTCGGAATGACCTTCCCACAAGCCACACCAAACCGCAGGGTAATTGCTTGCTAATGACTGTTAAAAATAAGGCAAAGAAATGTCGAACGAAGTTTTTAAACTTTCATGATTAATCTTTTTCTGAGGTGGCAGGAGAAGATCTAAGCCATTCCATCAATCACATCAGGCAGGAGAGTGACTCTTTCTTCAGGGTTGAAAGCATTTGATATCGGATCTCTCTCTCTTTTTGCATTAACTTAGCTGTCCTTGCCCCTGTTTCCATCTCTCTCTTTGTCTTTGTCTTCTATTACATGTATCTAAGCGGTTTAGTGCCTTGCATCAGCACTCAAAGAGCTTTGCACATCTCTCCCAGAATATTTAATGGAAATATTCAGACTTTTGTCCACATTTGACCTCTGCTGTCTGTCGTCCCCTCTCCTGATGGTGGTGTCGAGACCCTCTTTGTCTTCCCACTGTGGCACTAGAACGCTTAATTGAAGATCAAGCCCAATGAGAAGCCTGAGTGAGGTTCAGAAATCATCTCGCTTCCCACTATTACACCCAACTGTCTCCACCAGCATGCCATTATCTACACTATCGTCTTAAATACAAAGAAATACAGCGTCATGGTATTAAAGTAAACAGCTGCCCAGAGAGTGCCTCTTCTGACATATATTTCTTGACTAGCATTTACCAAAATCAGCATTATCTTCTTTTTAAATCTTTAGGACAAACGCCATCTTACAGGAAATATAGTAAACTATACTAATATATCATTCTAGTCGTTGAATGTTTATGGGCAAGATTGTATTTGTGGTGGGGATTTGTCCTTAACTTTTAATGCAAATTATATCATTATGCCAGTAGGTGGAGACACATAAGTCACTGAATCAGTCACTTAACAGTTTCATTTAACAACACTATTTCGTTTGTTGAAATGAGTTGAAACAAATGACTTTAGCTGAACTCGGAATTGCATACTACTATCACTGTTTCTGCCGTAGAAAGATATAGTAAATATGGTAGAGTAGTAAGTGGTTCCAAATTTGAGCATTTGTCTCACCCAATATATCATTATATAATGCACGATTTGAGTCAACAGCTATTTGTAGCAGTGTCTGAATCCGTAGACTCAAACCGTACTGTAAACTCAACGATGAAAATACATACGCTGTAAACAGCACAACAAATGAATTTCAACATCTCAATACTAGAAGATGGCGTCCATAACATTTACAGTCCCCTCTGTGTCTGAATTTACTCATTAATTTTCATTCTCTCATTCAGTGGTCTGTATTAGTGGACTGATGTAAGGAATAGTGAATGAGAATACACTGTTATTTTAGATACATCCAGTGTACACGAGTGAGTCATTGAATCATTCTTTTAACCAATTCATTCCTTAACATCAGTGTGTTGCTTCGAGATGCACAGTGGTTTATTCTGCTGTGGCTTTGTTTATATATGTTCACTGCTGGATTAGAAATAGACAAATGACTCTAAATATTGTTTCTACAAAATCCAAGTCAGTCAATATCAGCTTGCCTATTGAAATGTTGAATAAAAACAATATTAAACTCGAAATCAGGCTGTTATGCTCAAAGTCAACATGAGCAACACCCCTACTTGTGTGCTATTACTTAACCTCAACCCTAGTGAGCTGTTTTATATAGTACTAAAAATATTTATGTAAAGAGTTAAATGTAATTCAGTGTGCTGTTTATGTTTGTGTTGTGTTTATCAGTATCAAATTGTTAGCTTAGTAACATGCTAACATCAAACTCTTTTAGGATTAAGTGCTCATTATATGTGTGTCACAGAATCTTGCATACTACAATCTTTCGCCTACTACGTGGAAAGGAAATAGGCATATTCAGATGCAACAAGTGTCGTCTTCTGAGATGTCAAGTGGAAATGCGTATCCTTTGAATCTGACTGAAGTGCTGACACAGGGATTTAGACAGATGGGTAGATCCAGCAGGATATCCAGAGAAAACATCATTCTTAGCCGCAGCCCCCTGTGGATGATTGACAGATGCTGTACGGTCTTTAAACACACCCCTTACTTTGAGTGTTGGGATGTGTTTCTTATCCATCTCAGTGTGTCGAGAGCTCAAATGTTTGCCTCCTATGGATTTGAATGGCAGTAATAAGCCTGCGGCTTTCAATTTTGTCCACCCAGGAGAGAAAGCACAGTGAGGAAAGCAGACACAGGAAACGCATCACAGAACCCTGACAAACTGCTCCACGATCCCTCTTTCCCATCACCCAATGATTACACTATGAACTTGACCTGCCCTTTGGGATGGTTTTGATAGGTGGAAGCACTTTTGTTTTAGCTGTCAGCATCTCCAGGCCGGTTTTCCCAGAGTTTCCATTTCCCCACAGTCGCTTTTATAGTACTTCAGTTAACACAGAGCTAGCGGCGACTACAGCGCAGTTTGAAACACAATGGACTCTAGCTCCTCATGCAATGACAATCTCTGTAAAGAGCTTTGAGACCAGCTTAAGCAGACAAACAAAAGTTTTTCTAAGCTGTGTAGGGCTACCTCAGTCCTCTGTCAGTTTTTTTCTGTGAATGGCCATTAATGTATTATTTACAGTCTTTCCCCACGTTTGATCTCTTGCTCCCTCTCTTTCTCACTGACTTGTGCTCTTGTTTTTTAATCTCTTACGTGCTGATATGTGCTGGTATCATCTTTTATCCTTCATTAAATATTTTGTACTTGCCAAGTGCTCGCCGTAGCACTAATCACATTAGCTATGCTAGAAAAATGGCTTACACAAGAAAGCCAACTGGGAGAGGTATACACAGAAAGAGAGAGATAGCCGGGGGTAGAAGAAGGTCAGAGAAAGGAAAAGAAAGACCAGTGACCTTTATAAGCACATCGGCTGTTATTTATTTGCAGTTGGGAGTTTGGTTAAAGCAGCTAAGGATTGTGAATGGTGGAAAGGGAAAAGAGAGAGATTAAAACTATGGTTCAAATAGCATATTAGCACACAACTTTTGTACTATTTCTGCAGGAAGAAGATTTATTTAAATAGAATACAAATGACAATAAGTAATTGAAGCTTTTAAAGACCATTAAAGTCAACATGAAATGATAATTCACGCTATTTATTTTGTAAATACATGTAATAGATCTTCTTGTGAAAGATTCATGTACTGTATATTTCTTAATTTGTTTTACCTCATAATTATTCATTATTTTTCACAACATGGAAAATATACCTGTCGTTACTTCTGTTTATTCTGTTCCATTGTATACTTTTATTTGCATTGTCATTGTTATTTTGATGACAAGTTTTCACCAAATTTTTATTACCATAATGCATTTTTACATTTTACATGACATTAAATTGACTTGGCTGACCTGAAAATAAATTACAATTAAATAAAAAGTAAATGGGTGTAGGATTGTCTTTAAATTATTTTTTACTCTAATAAAATAGCAAGTCACACATTTAATTAAACATGAAATTTTGAAGTAGAAAGACTGAAATAGTATTTTATTGCAATAAAATCAGTTTTATGTACAATTTTGAATGTGTTTTGCATTGCTACTTGCTGCTTGCCAAAATAAGCAGTACATGTGACCTATTTCAAAGATCAACTTTTTAAAAATGAAATTGAATGAGTTTGCATGACAGCAGTGAAGCATGGCTGTTTGAAATGTTTGTCGCATTGCATAGTGCATACTGCTTCGCTATACTGTTTATACAAATAGGTAGTCTGTACACTGTAGGTTTGACTTCTACAGATACTTTGCATTCATGGAAGAGCCTGTGTATGATAATTATGTTGTGGCATCGCACACAGACACTGACATACTGATGTGCCACATTTACATTTTCATGCACACACACTCAGCGGGTCCATGGCCTGATACATCTTACCTGTCTTCTGTATCTACTGGGGTTAAAGACTGCCCTCACCGGCCACTTAGAGGAAGAATTTATGTCTATCCTCTTTTTTCGACTACAAGCACAAGATTGCTGAGTAGACTTGTTGGGTTGATGGATCACCCTGAATCTTGCATGTGGTATATATTATATATATTCATATATATACAATATTTGACTAATTTACTAGTAAAATGTGTCAATGTTGGTCCCCATACTTATTATTTGTCTTTATTGTGATTCTGAATTTCCGTAATGATCAAGTTTAAAGCTGACGTTTTAGCATCAGTCTACAATGTCACATGATCCTTCAGAAATCCTTCTAATATACTGATTATCAATGTTGAAAACAGTTGTGCTGCTTCATATTTATGTGAAAACCGTGATACGTTTTTTTCAGGATTTTTTATTGAATAAAAAAAGTTTAAACGTGTTTGTCACATTAAAAAGTCTTACTGTAACTTTTGATCAAATCGTTGCATTTCATTTTTTTTTTATTACTGACTCCAACTTTGCATTATACAATGCATATATTTGTTCTAATTTCTTCTGTCATGTCATAGAAATCTACATGCACAATTCAGTAAAATAATCAAAACAGGTATAAAATAAATAATAACAATTTTTTTTATGGGTAGAAATGTATGGTACGATGAGCTGTGACTGACATTCTAATGACAGGTTTCAGAATTCATGGAGCTTTGACTGTGATCCTGTGTAATATGTCGTGATGTGGACACTATAATAGTCTTCTTCATCTGTCCTCCACAGCTGCGTCCAGCTTCAGCTTCTGTCGGGCTGCGGTGGAGCACACAGTCTCAGCAGAGGAGTTCAACTATCAGCTGCCACTAAAGGCCGGGGGCAACCTGACCTGGCATGAAGGACGCGGCCAGAGGGTGACGAGGAGGGCCGTCAAACTGCTGCAGCAGCCCGGCACAGAAGGAATACAGGTACTCAATCACAGTCTCGCTACCCGAAGGAGAGAAAGCACAAATCAGGTCCCTCTGCCATCTTAATGGTTTCCTCTGGAGTTTCAGGAGAAATCTATTTCAACAATGTATACAGAAAGACTTCATATCAATATGAATTACACTGCCGCGCAAAAGTTTGGGATCAGTAAGTATTTGTATGTTTTTAAGGGAGTCTCTTCTGCTCATCAAGGCTGTATTTATTCGATCAAAAATACATAGTAAAAATACAGAAATATAATCTATTTCTGTGATGCAGTGCTGAATTTTCAGCATTAGTACTCCAGTCTTCAGTGTCACATGATCTTCAGAAATCAATCTAATATGATGATTTATTATGAGTGTTGAAACTGTTGTGCTGGTTTATTATTTTTGGAACATGTTTTTCTTTGATTCTTTGATGAACACAAAGTTAAAAAGAGCAGCATCTGTTCAAAATAGAAATCTTTTAGTCTTTACTATAACTTTTTATTAATTTCCCTCCTGAATAAAAGTTTTAATCTCTTAAAAATAATATCACACATGATTATAAATCATCATATTAGAATGATTTCTGAAGGATCATGTGACACTGAAGACTGGAGTAATGATTCTAAAAATTCAGCTTTGATCACAGAAAAAATATATATTTTAAAGTATATTAAAATAGAAAACTGTTATTTTAAATTGCAATTGTATTTCACAAAATAACAGTTTTGAATGTAATTTTGATCAAATAGATACAACCTTGATGAGCAGAATAAACTTCTTTAAAAAACTAAAAAATTCCCTGATCACAAACTTTTGAGCAGCAGTGTATATGAATATTATTATTATTAAGAAATGTGTAAATACAGAATATTAAAGTAAATTATAATGTTACAAAAGATTTTTATGAAATATTTTTGTATATATTATAATAATAATCAATAATTAATACTTTGGCAAACAGAGTCCTCTGTAAATATTGCTAATTTTCTGAGTGGTTGTCAGTTCAGTTAATATTCTTATTCTTATAAATGTTTTTAATTATATTATTATTACTAAACTAAATCTTTATTTCTAAATCTAAATTTAATGATTATTATTATTTTTAGTAGTAGTAGTGTAATAATAATAATAATAATAATAAGTACTATTGTTATTCAGAAGCTGAACTGACAACCATTTAGAAAATTTGCCATATTTACCAGAGGACTCTGTTTGCCAAAGTATGAATGACTTTTTATTATATAATAGAAAGTTACAATAACAGCATTTATATAACTAAAATGACAAACATTCAGAAAATGTATTATCTTTATGATTATTATTATTATTAATCATAATAATAATAATAATAATAATTATTATTTTATTATTATTCAGTAATTGACTGACAACCATTCAACAATGAGTAATATTTACCTAATATTAATTAATTAAAGTAATATTGACTCTGTTTGCAAAAGTGTTTTTTGTGTAGATTGTTATTGTACAATAGAACGTTAAAATAACAGTATTTAACTAAAATGACAGCTATTCAGGAAATGACTAATATTAGCCTGTGAACGGTTGTGTGAGAGCTGCGAGGGTGTTAATAGTTGCTGTGCAAAAACATGTTTGCAGTTGGACTAGTGTGAACAGACCTTGACTTTCATATTCACATGTGTGGTTAATATTATCCAGGATTTCTTTTTCATCCATCATAAAATATTTACGCCCTTCCTTCCCAGCTCTGAAGGTCATGTAGAGGTTCCCTTGTTTACAGCATTGGCTCTGTGATATTTCATGTGTTCAGCAGCACTTGGTAAACTTCTCCTCTGAGCTATTTGTCAGTGCTAGCGCTCGCTAGCTACGTGTGTCCTTCTTTATCACTGCACACTCAAACAGTCATAACAGGTTCATAATCCGCCTGTCGTGATGAGGAAAAAGCACCCCTGATGCCTGGATATTATAGCATCCCATTATTTGAGCCATTACCCAAGAATCAGGCTAAGCTTGAGCTGAAGTCTCTCATAATACGCATGTTTTTTCTATTAGAAGACACAAATGAGAGGCGTACCTGAAATTAATTATTCCCTCTTTGTATGCACCAACCTTGAGGGCCATAATTATTTAATGATAAAATATTTTCACCCTGATTTTAACTACCAGATTTGATTAGCGTGTACTTTACGCTCTATCTGTTTTGTTCTGAATAATTGACTTGAATGGTGTGAATTAAAAAAATATCCTTTTATAATGCATCACCTTAAAACAAAGGCTTAGAGGAATGGCTGACAGTAGCGTGTGATTTATTTATTTTTATATGTTAAACATCTTTGTTCTGCTTGACAGTGAACTGTGAGGAGATGCATATGTAAATGGAGCTGCTCTGGTGTTGTGAGCATCACTTTAAATAGAACAGATTTGATGCCTTTCGCTTGGTTTCAGGATTGACTCAGATGAGCTCAGTATTGCATGAGGGCTGCTGGATGTGTGTGTGTATGTGTGTGTGTGTGTGTGTGTGTGTGTGTGTGTGTGTGTTGTGTGTGTGTGTGTGTGTGTGTGTGTGTGTGTGTGTGAATGGGAGAAGGTCACTGGCGTGTGTTCAAACACACACGCTCATAGCCAACTGTTGAAATTCAAGGTTATGGCAAGTCGAATAAAGAGCAAACTTTAAACCGGGTTCTTAATGCTTGAATTACAAATTGTGGGAGTCTTTCAGAGTTGGTCTCTGCAGAATGGTTAACACATGCTAGCTTTGTTAAGATTTTATCGCACCCTCATTTCACTGTGTGTGATTCCCTATGCCTTTAGCATCTCATATGCACAATTACAAAACACTGATGGGTTTTCAAATAGTTTTCCTGAACAGTTCTTTCCACCATTGGTCAGAAAATCACGTAGCCCGCCATCAAACTCACCCCATTAGTTGAGTCATTGTTGCTGGGCGGAATGTTTAAACAAACAGCAATGTTTTGTTAGCTCCACCAAAGTCCCTTTAAGGCAAGTCATGTCACTCGGCGGCCATCTTTGGCACACCGCTCGGGCATGCAAGCGCAGCTCACTTTGAATGGGGAAACATTAAAATCTCCAAAATTGTTCACCAAGTTTAAGATTAAATTTCATATTTGAAATCACCAATGAAATCTGACAACAGCTGTCTCTTAAAAGTTGTTTATTTTGTTCAAATATCATTAAAAAAGCTTATTTTTCAGGCTAGACCAGAGTAAGAGCATGTCTTATTTTTAAGAAACGCTTACTGTTTCTATAGCAACCGGGACTTTACTGATTGGGGATTGGCTCTTTTGCTCAGAAGGCAGGGCTTCGTTCCATAGATCGGCCATATTGAGTGTTGCATTTTTCCCCATTCAAAACTACACATGTGACACATCTGAATGTCTACTGTCAGTGTTTAATGTTAACTGTATGCACCAAGGGTCTGAGAGTAATGCAATTTCAATTCTCTGTATGTATGTACTGTACATGTGGAAGAATTGACAATAAAGCAGACTTGACTTGACTTGACTTGACTTGACATCTTGGGTTTTCTATAGTCTTGGCTCCACAGAGCCATTGTTTACACTTCTGAGGGAAATCACCGTATTAAAGGTTTGCTTATATTCTCCTTGAGTTTTGCATTATATCTGACCCGTGCTGTCAAAACGAGTCGGAAAAAAAAATCAAAAAATCAAAGTGAGTTGTTTTTGAGAAAAATCAACGTAAAGATTCCAAAGCAAAATCACCTGCATATTTTTCTCCTATTTTAAAACATGTCATAGAGAATACAATATGAATATTCTTCATAAGAAGATTATTTCATATTGTAGACCACAAAATAGCAATTGATTTACCATTGAGATACAAGTTTTAACAAAAAACAATTCAGTTATATAATTATAAACCTCACAATTGAACCTTTAAACCAGGGGTCACCAGACACGGTCCTGGAGGGCCGGTGTCCTGCAGAGTTTAGCTCCAATCCTAATCAAACACACCTGCAGCAGCTAATCAATGTCTTACTAGGTATACTTGAATCTTCCAGGGAGTTGTGTTGAGGCAAGTTGCATCGGCCCTCTAGGATCAAGTTTGGTGACCCCTGCTTTACACCATTTTTTAAGAAAAGGGATGAGTCATAAATATAAATTATGATATTATTTAAAACGATTTATGTGGGTGGATTTTCGCATTGGTCTGAACAAAAATGTATTATTGAAAATGCATTCATTCTCTGCTAGGTGTTTGGAACGTTAGTAATATAGTGGTTTCCCCGGTAACGGCTGTAAACAAAGCAGAGCCCAACTCATAAATTATAGTTTATCAGGTAACATGAAAATGCCATCCAAACTTTTCTGAATACAATCAGTTGCCTTCAGAGGTTCATTCTTATAAAAACTTGAATTAGCTAGAATGACAAAAGTGTGAATATACCCTATATTGACGATGAATCTGCACTGATGAGTTACCAGCATAAGCCTACATGTAATTTTTGTCATTTTAACTTAGCTCTGTCAATCGATTAACATATTTAATCGCGCTTAATCGCATGATTGTCTTGAGTTAACTCACGAATAATCGCAACTTAATAGCACATTTTTATCTGTTCTAAATGTACCTTAAATTAATACCTTTCAAGTTTTCAATACTCTAATCAACATGAGCATGGACAAATATGTATGCTTTATGCAATACATGTTTATTATTAGTGAGAAAATAGTAAACAGAGCATGAACATGTTTCAAAGGTCATAGATGTTTTCAATGAACTTGTTCATGTCTATTAGACACATAAAAAAATAAATACCAGGTTCCCATTACTTCTCTTTCTTTGCACTGAGCAATTTACTTACACAAACCGGTTTACATTATTTGCTGGACAGGCCAGCTCACTTCTTCTGAACATGCAAAATGTAGATATATATATTTTTTTATTATATTTGTTTCCCTCTCTGTGCCCTCATACTGCACATGCAGCTAAATTCTCAATAAAACAGTTTTCATTGTTATATTTTTCTGTTTCTGTTGTCAGACAACCGAATGAATATGAAATAGTGACTGAAACGTGACCCATTAAGACTACTTAACCAGCTCTCACTTCCAAGATGTCATTTAATCTGCAAAAATAATCGTGCCATCGTCTGATAAAATCAAATAGGCTACACATAAGAGAAAGACAATAGCTGTGCTGTTATTTCGGCTATACTTGTATGTAAAATTAGGGAAGCAACATATTTGTTTTAACAAAGCGCAGCTCCTTTCATTTGCACGCTGAACAGAGCAGATGCAGAGAGAGAGGGGTGTGTGCGCTGGGAAAGAGAGACCTCGCGCTTGCGCGGCAGTCAGCTTCAGATGCATTATATTTTAATTTGCAACAAGCAGGATACACAAGAAGCACTTTCATCTCAGACATGCAGACGGTTGTCGTGGTAATAAACACGTAAACAGCAACCTTTAGCGTGTCCATGCTTAATGCGCATCTCGTATATGAAAATAATTTTAGCGGGCCCTTGGCTTTTGGGGGCCCAGACCTACAACTTGTGGGGACCAGACATGAGCAGAGAAAAAAAAATCAATATTCAATATTTTTATTCGTCACATAAATGGTTGCCATTTTCCCTGTGGGGCTCCTATGTTCAGGGTGATGGAGTTGGAGATGAACTGGCCGACTTTAACCACTTGAGGTCTGCCGGTGAGGAAATCTTGAATCCAGTCACAGAGTGAAGAGTTTAGGCCGAGGTCTGTGAGCTTAAAAGCTAGCTTGATGGGGACTATAGTATTGAAAGCTGAGCTATAGTCAATGAATAGCAGTCTTACATAGTTCCCTTTGTTGCTGTCAATGTGTGTGAGGGAAGAGTGGAGGACGTGAGAGATGGCATCTTCAGTAGATCGATTGGGGGCGATAGGCAAACTGAAGAGGGTCCAAAGAATCAGGGACGGAGGAGCAAATGTGGTTCTTTACAAGTCTTTTAAAAACCTTCATGATTATTGATGTGAGGGCAACTGGACGATAATCATTCAGACAAGAGGGTTTACTGTTCTTAGGCACAGGGATGATGACAGATTTTTTAAAGGAGGTGGGATCCTCCTCTCAGGAAACGTAGGCTAGAAATAAATGTAATTTTAGATGTCTAATTACTATTTGGAGCATTGGGATCTATAAGAGGGCTTAATGAACTCATTTTTGTGAAAAACTGACATTTTTCACTTCTTTTGCCGTGAGCCAAATTAGACTGTGCACATTCCGACTCATTTTACCTGCACTGGTCACATTTTGTTATTTGTCATATCACTCCACATGTTCTTGTTTTATAATCCATCTTGGGTCTCATTTATCAACTGCAGTGAAAATGACCTCAGAAAAAATCACTGTAATACTTTTGCAGTGTTTGTCTATTTATTTTTTTGGCTGATAGTGTTTGGAACATTGTAACAGATATTTTTAAGATTAATAATGAATATTTTCAGCTAAAATCAATATTATATGCCCCCGTATTAATTGATTTATTTTGTCAGGTGCATGTGTGATAAGTGGGAAAATATGATACACGAACATCATTATTATTTTGTGATATTGAACTGTAATTATATTGATCTTGTATATTAGAGGTGCTTTCAGTAGTTCAGTGATCATTTTGAAAGTTTTAAACATTAAGAAATAAATTGTTTTCGTGGAGAATCATCTGAATAATGTAGAATGATGTAAAATATATCAACATAATATGTTTCAATAACAAGTGTTTTAATTTTGTCACCCTTCCAATGTATTTTACCATGTTAAAATGATGTGATGCCTCTGGAGATACGCTAGTAGCGTAGTGTTGTTTTTTGGTGATGTGAAGAGAGAAAATTACAACATGAAACACCAATATTAAAATGCTTTACCAGCAGAGACAACGGGATAGTCAGAACCTGTATGACTGAAGAATCAGAAAATCTGAAGCCAGAAAGACAAAAAATGAGAGCAAACATTGCAATTTTTGTTGTATAGTTAAGTGAATTATTGTATAGACCACTCTAAAATTCTCTAGTATCAAATTCTGAAATATTCATGCTAATCCACATCGATAGATGGCAGCGTCTAATAACATTGTACTATTAGTACTTAAAGTACCTGAATAATGCTAAAGCACTGGTGGGTTATGCTAAAATATTTACACTTCATTTTTAGTCACAGACATAATTTTTGTAAAATTATTGATATCAGTTCCAAACATAATAGCTTATTTAATGTCAGGTAATCTGAGTCAAAAAAAAAATCCCTACTTCCCATATGCAATTACGGTTGCATTTGAAGACAATTAGTACTCAGTTTTAATGAGCTTTTTGTCAAAATATGATTTTCTTAAATTAATATATTCCACAAACATCCTGGACTTTACCATTCATATGCATGTATTATTATATCACATCACCTACGGCCATGTGAGACGCAACATGGTATTATGAAGAATGTTGTGTAACCGTATAGCAGAAGTCAAACAAGCCTCCCGGCAGCCAGTCCTGTTGTCTAATTGGCCGTCCCACAAGCCCAGTCTCCAATGAAACCACAATACAGCCATAGAAATGACTTGGTGGTCATGAATCCATCATTACCAGATCATATTCTGAGATTAAACTTCCATTACACATGATTGCACTTGGCAGAGTTTGTGTGTAGAGTCCAGTTAGTGTGACAAAATGATGTCCTTTGCAAGATGTTATGTTGTGGCTTATTCTAACAAGCCTTATCTCATGGGGCCAGTCCTGGCATGAAAATGAGTTTTGCAGATGGGATTTGTGTTAAAGATAACATTCATTTACTGCATTTGGCTGGAGACTGGGCTGGGAATGATTAGGGATAAACTTTTGCTATTTCAAGGTGAGCAAAAGTGTCAGATTGCTGTAGGCAAGATTGGGAAGGATAGAAATAATTATGACGACCATGACCATGACTAATTAACTATATATATGAGAATGGTTTCACAAACGGTTTATTTAATTACCCTCAAGATGTTCTTGTTTTTCATTTCGCATTTTATTAAGGTGTAAAATATTTTTCTGAAGTTATCTTGTCAGAAAAAGAGTGAGGATTTTGGAAAATGTACTGTCCTGTATAAGTGCTTTATTTTCGGACCGCTATTACCTCCTATTAACGGTCAAAGCACAAAGTGCTGGAAACTGATTGTGTTTGTGAGGATTTTCTTCTTTTTCTTTTTTAATAATTCAAACTGTCTTGGGGTCAGAGACCGTAAGTTATAGAGTTCGTATTTTTGAAAAATCAGTTTTTTAACTCGTTGGTCCAATGCGCATAACATTTCACTTATCATCTCCAGACACTCATGACAAAAGAATCATGATCAAAAGATTTGCTTGAATGAATCAAAAGCATTTTGGTTGTCAGAGCGTTACAAATATGTAGGCTTGTTATTTGATTGAGCAACAGGTATCGTCTAACAAGACACAGCTATGTCAAAAGCATGGAAACCACTGAAGTTTGATTGGCTGCTGGCGGCCATGTTTTTGAAATATCTGAATTGTGTAATGGAAATAATCATACATTGTGTGAAACTCAAAAATCTGTACTGAATTGTGTGAAAATTATCCACAAGGTAGGACTATATAAAGCAACTTTAATCCTTGCTTTAAGCCTTTCCAAGAATTTCTCCCTTTTATGATTATCTATCAACTCTATCCCTCATTCTAATTTGTTTGTTCGAACTTGATCTAGGCTAATTGTCCGATTTGAACAATACTTGGCATGCATCATCCCCTTATCCTCATGAAAAAAATTGAGATTTGTCAAAGTGTTTCAAAGTTAATTTATCTGGCGATGCCCATTTGCACAAATGAATGGATCTGCTGAATGCAATGCCTAAACTTCACAGAACTTCATACAAATGGACAGCAAGAGTAAACAAGACAAGTTTCATTAACTCAGCACAGATTACTAATCTGAACAATGTCTGAAACTTGAATTACGAGCACCTCCTGTGTTTATTTGCCTCTTTATGATAAATCGCTTGTTGTATCCCTCAGTTTGTAAGTAGCTTTGGATAAAAGCGTCTGCTAAATTAATAAATGTAAAGGTAATGCAAATGTAGTTTCAGCAGCAGTGGCGTGGTGCTAAAACTACTCAAACAACGCAGGCACATTAATGATGGCTTCAGTGAGGGCAGTTCAATCTTTATGGGCTGTTCACACATCACCAGGTGGCTGTATATTTGGTTTCAGTATGTGTTCCTGCTACTGCCCTGACATTTCTGTCTGCACCACTGGCCACAGCTTCTGAAAATGTGATTGAAAATGGAGTATATTAACGGTAAAATACGATTTTTTATTAAGCACTTCCAGCTTAAAACAAATTCTGGATTACACAGCACTTTAATATAAATTGCAGCAGCACATAATGCATCATAGCGTAAGAGAAATGGTTATATTTGCATGAATCAACATCTCACAAAAATGCTTTTACTAATAAAGTAAAACAAAATGAAACGTTGCCGCATTGCTGGTAATCCACAGCACTTCAGAAATTGCCATTTTTGATTGAAAATGAATGACTTCTGGCTGCTTTTGCTTTGTGAATATGTGATTTTGCAGTACAGTTGATTTTCTGTTAGTGTAAAGTCTTACATGCACATAATATTACTGATGTAAGGGACAAAAGAATGAGGAAGACAGACTAAATACGGGGTTAATGGAAAAAGGAAAACAAGTAAACTGTCTTATTCCTGGCACGGGAACAGTGCCATACAAATGTTGTTTAGCATGCAGTGGGTTTAGTCCATTAAAGCAGAGCTGTGATGAGGCTACCTGAGGTTGACAGCCAGAGGAGATTGGCCTCCAGATTTGTTTAGTTTCCTCATTACTGTGAAGGTTACTGACCCCATCAGCGGCACACAACAATTTAGAAAAGCACACAGGTTAACAAAAGTCAGCAAACTTAGCCAGCCTATCTTAATTAGGCTGAATTGCTCAATCTTTTCCACATCAGCATACAGTTCTCAGTTAATCTGGGATAAATGGTCAGATTCCAGTGAAAATGAAAAAGATGATTCTGAGTTGTGAGTTGCTTTTTTGCTCTATGTGTGTGAACAGATGTTGTGGGAACCTCATAATGAATGCAGACCCAGGTCTGAAGTCTCATATCAGTCAGTTGTCACCAGGCTGAGAGGGATCATTGAGTTCTTGTGCATGTAAGCTGTCCTGGCGCAAAGGATTGTGGGACTGGAGGCAGTCTTCAGAAGAAAAGAGAGATGGAGAGACAAGCAGGAGTTGGGGGGTAGTGTTGTACCTATTCGCTGTATGAAAGATTATGCTTGTGTTGAAGTATGACATGACCAGACAGAAGGATGAACGCAAGAGCAACACTGATCGATTGAAAGAATGTAAAAAGAAAAAAATTATGGCTAGAGTGCTCGTTTACTTGCTGAAAACTTACAGCCGTGTCAGAAATGATCCAAGACTTGAGGCAAACATGACTCTGAACATGGTCAAATGATATGATGTGTACAATGTGTTGAATTCTTCTATTATTTTCTGTTCTCTTGTATTTCTTCATATCATTCTAATTATTTATACTGTATATTCTACAGTATACATGGGTTTAGTGTGTCTTAGTGTCTTAATTAACAGCTGATTAATAACCATCATTTTACAAAGTCAAAATATATTTTAAATTAAATTATTAATTTGAAGAATTTAAAGTAAGCTATTGTTTTTATGGTTTGAAAGAATATAAAAAAAATCAAAATCTACTGTATCAACCATTAAACTGAATTGATTTGAACTAAACTGATCAATTTAATTCAGTCAAACAAACTGAATTGAACAAAACTGACTTGACCTGATTTAGAAAGAAGTAATTTGAAGTTGGGTCAATTAATTAAACTAAACTAAATTATACTGAATTGTATTGAACTTACCTGACTCCAAAGAGGAATTGTTTAAACTGAACTAAACTACAGTAAACTGAATCATGCTGAACTAAAATAAAATTAACTAAACTGAACAGAACTAATTGAACTGAACTAAATTATACTGAATTGTATTGAACTTACCTGACTCCAAAGAGGAATTGTTTAAACTGAACTAAACTACAGTAAACTGAATCATGCTGAACTAAAATAAAATTAACTAAACTGAACAGAACTAATTGAACTGAACTAAATTATACTGAATTGTATTGAACTTACCTGACTCCAAAGAGGAATTGTTTAAACTGAACTAAACTACAGTAAACTGAATCATGCTGAACTAAAATAAAATTAACTAAACTGAACAGAACTAATTGAACTGAACTAAATTATACTGAATTGTATTGAACTTACCTGACTCCAAAGAGGAATTGTTTAAACTGAACTAAACTACAGTAAACCGAATCATGCTGAACTAAAATAAAATTAACTAAACTGAACAGAACTAATTGAACTGAACTAAATTATACTGAATTGTATTGAACTTACCTGACTCCAAAGAGGAATTGTTTAAACTGAACTAAACTACAGTAAACTGAATCATGCTGAACTAAAATAAAATTAACTAAACTGAACAGAACTAATTGAACTGAACTAAATTATACTGAATTGTATTGAACTTACCTGACTCCAAAGAGGAATTGTTTCAACTGAACTAAACTACAGTAAACCGAATCATGCTGAACTAAAATAAAATTAACTAAACTGAACAGAACTAATTGAACTGAACTAAATTATACTGAATTGTATTGAACTTACCTGACTCCAAAGAGGAATTGTTTAAACTGAACTAAACTACAGTAAACCGAATCATGCTGAACTAAAATAAAATTAACTAAACTGAACAGAACTAATTGAACTGAACTAAATTATACTGAATTGAATTGAACTGAACAGACCTCCGTGTGAATTGAACTGTCCTGAGTTATTCTGAACTCAGCTGAATATAAATTAATTTAAATGCATTTTACTTCTACAGTCAACTAAATTATACTGAAGTAGATGTATTTATGACCTGACCTGTCCCGAACTGAATAGAAATTAATTAAACTGAAGTGAACTGTTGAAATAAATTGTTCCGAACTAATGAAGTTTAGTAATGTAACTAAATAATGTTTTTTTTATTTGATCTGAAAAGAATTTCATTGAAATTAATTGAATTGAAGCTAAACTGTGAATTTAACAGAAATGAACAGAACTATTTGGACTACATTGAATGAAATTATACTGAACTAAATTTTATTTTATGGTTTAAATGAGCTATAAAGTAAAAAATGTCTATTCAACTCAATTGATTTGAACTGAACTGATTAATTCCATTAAATCAAACATACTGAACTGACAAGACTTGAATAGAAATAAATTGAATTGAGCTTAAATAAATTATTCTAAACTCTGAATAGAAATAAATTAAACTGCACTGAACTAAAGTAAACTACATTATAGGCTACTGAATTGAACTACAATGAACTGACCTGACCTGTACTGAAATGAACTGAACTGGCTTTAATTAAGTTAAATTATGCTGAACTAATTTGAAAATAAATTAACTGAGCTAACTGAACTTCAGTAAGCTAAATTGAACTATAAACTTACAATGAGCTAAATAGAAATGAACTCGACACAGGCAGGAAAGCACTGGGCAGATATCATTCGATTTACTCACAAGCAGAATCTCATGTTCAAGTCAAGAGAGTGAGAAACAACAGCACAACAAGGTCAGAGTAACATCACCTATTTACATGGTAACAGAGTGTTAGAGTCCACTAACTCATCTTGATCTCTGATTGTATCTGAGGTTATAAGAGCAAAGCGATCTCTAAGACTGAGGAGCAGGCAGAATATTAAAGAGATGCATGTCACCCGCCTCTGCCTTAAAGTTTAATCCCTGATTCAGCTCCAGCGGGCGAAATCAGAGATACACCACCAGGACAGGAGGAGAGAAGATGCCAACGGCAGAATAAAAGGACACTGAGACAGAAAGAAATGGACAGTGAAGGAAGAGAGAGAGATTTAGAAAGATTGAAGGAGAGTTTCAGGGATAGTTAGAAATAAAATGAGGAGGGAAGATTTAGGAGGACGGAAAGAAGAATCTCGCGGTCAACTGGGACGTTTTGAGGAAAACTGAAAAGAGACTCATGTTACTTGAATAATCTATACATATTAATCACACTTATTAAGAATTTACTAGCAGAGGTTCAGAACATGAGCCCTAGAGGAAATATGAAGTAAAAAGGCATGAAATAATATGTCAGATGACTCAATACACTCAGTAGTGCTCATGTACAGATTATACCTCATAAATTCATCATTCATTTTAAAGAAATAGTTCATCTGTATATCACTGTAAACCTGTCAGGCTGCAAAAATGACAACAAATGACCATACAATCAGCCCATACATTGTAAAAATATGCTTTAAAAAGACGATGACAATATTTCAGGCACTACATGATGGCATTTTGGTGACTATGTTTTACTTTTTAAACCCAATATTTTAACAGTAATAGTATATGTTTTATTTATGCACATAATTTTTCAGTAAGCACATACCATTCAAGGTTTGGGGTTGGTTAGACTTGTTTATTTTTAATGAAGTCTTTTATGCTCACCAATGCTGCATTTATTTGTAAAATACAGTAACAATATTGTGAAATATTATTACAATAAAAATATGTTTTATATTACTCCTATTATGTTTTCATTACTCCGGTCTTCGGTGTCACATGATCCTCCAGAAATCAATCTAACATGCACAAAGAAACGTTTTCCTATTATTATTTTTACTCATTATTATTAATAATTTGTATCAAAACAACTAAATATTTTGTGGAAACCATGATTATTTACAGGATTTTCTGATGAAAATAAATATTTTGTAACATTAGAAACATCTTTATTGTCAATTTTGACTATGTTAATGCATCCATGCTAAATAAAAGCATTACGATTCTTTAAAAAAACACATGACCCCAAGCTATTGAATGGTAGTGTATATAATTAGCTGAGGAGGACATGGCAGTTCCTCTAATCATGCATCAGCTTGATGTATTCAGACTCATCTCACAAAATGGCCGCCCAGATCGAGCCGCCCCTCTCCTTACATGTTCAGTCCCCTGTGTATTATTAATGACTGCATGTTTCAGGCTGGACAGAATCAGGTCTCATGGGTTCAAGGGTGGCTGTGTAATGCCCAGAGGCTGGTTTGGGAGAGATAGAGGGTGATGGATGGCTGGGAAAGAGGGAGCCGAGGATGGAGGAGAGGGAGGAGGAGGCTCTGATGGTGACGATGAGGGCGACTAGCAGCACTCACCAGATCCTCTTTGCTTTCTGTCTCATCCTCATTCTCATCTCCCAGTTTCCATAAATAGGGTACACTGTGGTATGCCATTACAGTTTATTTTGTATAAAACCCATATCTGAGAACAATATGTTAGATAAATATTGTCTAACATACAGTGCAATTTAAGCTATAGCATGAAGAGCATTATATCTACTTGTGCCCCATGTTTTGCAAGCAACACTGTTACCACTTTTTCTCCTTTTACAAAAAAGTAATTATTTAAAATAATGCCACACAAGAAGTAGCATTATGTGTGTAGTTCTTAGGGGGAAATTAGTAGATGAGTAAATGATCTCAAATCAGTTTTATACAAATTTTAATGAATGCATTCATCAGGTTCAACCATTCAACCCAGGTTATTGTAGTCACTGACTGAGAGATTAATTGATGCTTTAAATACAATTGCAAGCCTGTAACATGTGTTCTGCTGCAGTTTATTTATTGTTTAAATTTATATAAGTGTTTTATGTATTTTTATTTTATTTCGATGTTCACTGGAATATGTAAAGTCAATTGTCATAATTTTTTTATTTATGTCATAATATCATTTTAAACCTGGATGACTGACTTTCTTCAAGTCTTTTGAAGAAACCAAACAACATTGGACCCATTGACTTCCACTGTTTGGATAAAAACCAAAATGAAAAAATAAATACAAATAAAAACATATTTGGTTTGGAACAACACGAGGGTCTTAATGATGACATTATTTTATTTTATTTTATTTTACATGAATTAATACATTTTCTTTGAGTGAACTATCCCTTTAAGATATCCAGAGCATTGGATCATCGTTCTCGTCGCGCTCCCCGTCAACTCCGACCGGGTTTCTAGCCAGGATCCGAAGTTGCAATGATCCAACCAGTAGACCGAATTCTAGCATTGAATCCCGGCCACGTGTCACAACCATCAGCAGATCCCGACGAGCCAGTGTGCAGTGACTTTCAAGCCATTGTACCGACACTTAGAGTTCTACAACTTAACGTCGAGGGTCTGTCTGCAGCCAAACGAACACTCACTCACTCAAGAGATCCAGCTGAAATATGACTCTCATTACACACAGAGAAATAATATGCAGAGGATTAAGTGACTTCTCTTTTTCTCTTTTATATTATATTCTGTCCGTTGAATGTTTCCGGCCTGTATTGTGCTTTCATTTGTTTAATCTCTGTTTGACATTATCTCTTTTTCACACCGAGTCATGTTTACAAGTTCAGTCCTGTATGTTGAGCCATCTACTTCAATCCTGTTCTGTGACGGCTTTCACTTACTCTTCATGAAAAGAAAATGCTCCATGTCTGACTCTGTATCTTTCACACTCTCGTTCTGTCTGTTGTGTCAATGCCTATCTCTTTCTGTCTGTTTTCCTGAGTGAAAATGAGCTTGTGTCTTCAGGTGTTGATTAATGTGTGACCTGCAGCTCCTGACAACACATACTTCCTCTGCTACACGAACGGCCATCCTTCTGACTGACCATAGTCCTTTCATTTGAAATACATATTCACTTCTTCTTGTTCAAAGATAGGGACATAGAGAAACGGAAAGTTTGTGGTCAGGGAACGTGTAGTTGAAGGGATGGTTGTGGCCTACTTGTATAACATTATCTATTTTGCTTCATTGTCCATTGACAATAATGTAGAGATATATGAATCACAGCTCTCTCAGACACCACTTTCCAACCAAGCAGCTTTACTGTTTTTCCTGACTGTATGGGTTTTTTATCATGGATATTATCATTGACTAAAACTTAAATTAAAGCTAAAATAATTAAAAACCCATTTTAATTACTTAAAATTAATGGCAGCTTAATTTTTTTGTTGTAAAATTAAACATTTAATTTCTGCTTGTTGTCAATGTATCATTTCTAATTTTCTTTTAGTTCAAAGTAACTAAAGCGAAAACTGACATAAAAAAGTAATACAAATCTCTATACACATAAAAAAATTATGTAAAAGACAAAAATTGACAACAAAATTCAACAGAATTCAAATTAAAACACAACATATTAAAATGTGCAAAAACTATGACAGTATATCAATGTTATTAATTTCTATTAAAATATCAAATTAAAATTTTACCAGCAAAATTTCGCTGAGCAACAGTAATTGAATGAGCACAACTCCATTCAGTGCATTCGGTTTAATGTAGGCTAATACATTATCCTGATGTTGTCTTGTGCTTACACTTGTGCTTAGACTTGTGCTATGCTGTAATTCATATCTCCTGAGTTTTCTGTTCCAATCTGTAGTTTAATTAGTTGATTGTGTCTCCACTGAGACGATGCTTCTAAGATAAGTGAAGTTCGCCACTTCCTCCACTTGTTGTCCACCGATGGTAATCGGGAATCTCGAGTTTGTGTAACTGATGCGAATGAGTTTGGTCCTCTGCCCATTGATTCGGAGTCCAACACTGGCTGCTTGATTTTCTCAAAGTAAGATCTCAGTTTGGGTCGGCCGGCAAAGATGATGACGAGGACGTATAGCATCGGTGAGAGCACACAACCTTGGCGTATGCAAAGAAAACTCTGTCTCCTATCTGTACGCAGCAGCAAAATCCTTGGTACAGGTTGTGAAAAATGTCAATAAATAGAGATGTCAGTGTAATTTCCTTGTTATCATTCCTTGATATTATTGTTAAAGGGGTCATCAGATGCGACATGCACTTTTACATGCTGTTTGAACATAAATGTGTGTTGGCAGTGTGTCTACACAAACACCCTATAATGATAAAGCCATGAAACTCACCATGCCATTTTACATTTTTAACATTGTGTTTTTACATTTTTACATTGTGTTCATTCTTGGCAACATACTATCTAAAACTGAATGAGTCATTACTTTATAGAATGTACAATAGTAAAAACATGGTCCCCTATGTAGAAATTCAATTGGAATCTTGAACCTTTCAGTGGGTGGGGTTGGATGTGGATGGTGCCCCCGTGGTAGCTGATGCCAGAGATCAACAAACATTACAACATACATGGCCTTCGGTTACAATGCAAGCTTGTTTCCATCACAGAATAAAACAAGTAAAAACAGTAACTGTGACCTTTTTAGCTCACAATTCAGACTTTATCAGAATTGTGAGATACTGTAAATTCATAATTGTAAAAATAAATGTCAGAATTCTGAGATAAAGTCACAATTACCCTTTATATTTATATATTTATATTTATATTCCATAAATAAGCATAAATAAGCTTTCATAGTTTCCACATGTGTAAGGGGAAAAACAAACCAACAGACATAAAAAATGCTGTTTAACACATATTCTCACTCTTCTTCCCTACCTCTTCTCCCTTTTTCTGATCCAGCTATTCCTCTCCCTCTGCCAGGCATTATTTTCCTCTCTCTCTCTGATTCTTTGTGTTCTTCTGCATCCACAAACCAATTCAAAGAGGTCTTTTTCACTCTATGTTGTTGATATAATGGAAAGAGCTTCAACACGTGACTATTCCTCCAAATGAGACTGGAATCAGTTATTTCTAAATATTTCAGTGATCTGTTACTTAAAAGTGCTTATCGGTTGTTACAATACTTTACATAGAGAGATTTTTTCAAAATGTTTTATGCTGCTGTTGTAGCAGAAGTAGAGCTTCATACAATATTTAAGGTTTGTAACATTAGGTCTTCAATTCTAATATACTGTGTTTAAGCATTTGTAAATAAGACTAAAAAGATCCCTGATTTTGGTTTTGAGTAAGCTTGTATGAAAATAAAATGTAAGCATTTTAGAAACATGGTAACTGACTGCATATTGTGTGAAAACAACACAAATTGTCTTAATGGTGTGGTCACAACAGACAGATACTAATTGTGTTTAGAGTTTTGAATATGTGACTAGAGATTGTACAAAAGGATGTTGTCAATTGAAACAAACAGTAAATAAATCAGCTCTGTGAGTGTTTACTTTTATAATTTACACAAGCTAGCGTTGTATTTCATCATGCTCTCACACAAGCGTAATATACCCCCAGTAAAGGGTTTTATTACACTTCTCTGCAGCAGAGAGCCATAAAAGTGTGTTTTGATGAATCTTTCTGCTCATTGCGGCAGTCAGAACAAAGTGTGCGTGTAATTAGAAGAGCATTGTTTACACAGAAGCATGCAGCGCTAGTTGTTTTAATTAGCGCTTTCACAGACAATAGTACTCAGTAAGAGCACCCTGAAGATAAGAAAGCACTCCGTTTTTTCCATATTCATCCTGCCCAATCCATCTGTCGTTTTTTAGTATGATACGGTAGATTGACATTTTTAAACCTGGTGCGGATGTTGTCTGCTGAACATAATGGACTACATATAGTTTTTGCTTCAGTTTTAAACTGGTTTCTGTCGAGATGGTGACAATAAAATGTTTTCGCTCCACAGATCCAGCCAGGAGAGGCCTTCACTGTGTACCACACCAGCCCAACGCTGTCCAGCTTATGCAAACCAGTGGTGCTTTGGACCCAGCAGGACGTGTGCAAGTGGCTGAAGAAACACTGTCCACACAACTACCTGACCTATGTGGAGGCTTTCTCTCACCACGCCATCACAGGTACAGCACAGCGCTCTCTATCACACGGCACACTGGACATACAGAGCCAGGGACTTTCACAATTGTGTTTTCTAGCATTCAAACTGGCCTATTGTTCATGTGATGAGTAAAACTTAGTCAAAGTCATGCCTATTTTGTGAAGGAATCATTCTTTTGAGTGTTTTTCATTCAAATGGTCGAGCCCGTTCATAAATCTGCCTGAAGATCTATTGGCAAATCGATATCAGTGTTATTTTAGTATCATTGATATTCTATAGTTTTTATTTATATTTTGAAATCGTTTTTAATTTTGTATTTTATTTTTCCATTTTAAATGCAAAGTTTTAGTAGTTTCAATGTTTTGTCATCTTTATTCGTATTTTAAATATATATATATCTCATTCGTATTTTTTTTATTCCACTTTTTATTTATTTTAGTACTTTAAATAAAACCAAAAGAAAATGCAAAATGATGCTTTGGAAACTAGCTGAGTTTAGCTTGAGTTTAATGTATTTCATTTTATTATTTCAGTTGTTATAGTTAACTAAAGAGTTGTTATAGTTGACTAAAGCTATAACAATACTCGTTTTACTTGAAACAAAGCACGTTAACGGAAATATAAAATAAAATAATATATGGATGTATGCAGATATTTATTTATTTCAGCTAGTTTTCAAGGCAACATTTCTCATTTTCATTTCGTTTAACTTTATCTACTAAAATAACTAGAACTTAAATACAAATTAAGAGAGACTATATACACATATTTAAAAACATAAAACTACTAAATATTACAAAATTCATAAAACTTTACAGTTAACATGAAAATAGAAAATCTAGAAATACAATCAAATTCAAAATATTAACAGAATCTAATAGTGTCTCGATACTACATACCACTGATTTGAGTTAACCTTTATTTTATAACGAAAATGCTTTTTTTATGTCTTAGTTTTATGTGAAGTAAAATGATTTTTAAATGTGATTATGCAGTATTTTTTATAAAGCTGTAGGATAATCATAGCCTTATTGTGGTGTGTCAGAGGAACAGCTTTGGCAGATCACATCCTCGAACTACGAGACTCTCATCCAACCCCAGAGCTGTGTGCACTGAGTTCTCTGGCTAATAGACAATTATACTCCCTAATGTTGAGCCATTTGTCTAATCACAGTCATTTCCATGAGGCCTCCCCATCTAGGGGTCACCAGAGGCGCTTCCAAGAAATGCAATCATTTTACACTGCCATTCGTGCGTTTGTTCCTGGACATTTAGAGAGGAGCTGACACTAAATGCATTTACTAAAGGTCGACATTCAGCTTTTGTTATTTGTGGTATTTTTGATATTTGGCAGGCAGAGGATGTGATGTTATGAGCAGAGCGTTTGAATCACAGACACCCCACTCAATGGGCGCGTTCGACTTTAAACGGCGCTGCGCAGAATGGTCAGTGTATGACATCAAAGTGCCGCAAGAGCCATTCGAAAGCATAGGATCCATCAACTCTCTCTCAAAAATATTTTCTTTGTCATGTGAATCATGTCATGAACAAAGCAGATTATCGAGGACCTCAGAAAAAGAGTTGATGTTGCTCATCAGGCTAGAAAAGTTACAAAACCATCTCTAAAGAGTTTGGACTCCACAAATCCACAGTCAGACAGATTGTGTACAAACGGAGGAAATTCAAGACCACTGTTACCTTCCCGAGAAGTGGTCGACCAACAAAGATCACTTCAAAGCAGAAGGTGTAATACGTTCTCGTTCTCACATTGGCTAATATTAATATTCATGAGCCCTTCATCAGGAGAACACTGAGCAACCACGGTGTGCAGGACAGAGTTACAAGAAGAAAGACACGGTTCTCCAAAAAGAAGATTGCTTGCTAAAGATCATGAGGACGAGTCAGAGGACGAGTGGAGAAAGGTTTAATGGATGGATGAAACCAAAATAGAACTTATTGGATTAAATAAGAAGCTATTATGTTCAGAGAAAAGAACTTAAGAATCTTCTCCCATCTGTGAGACGTGGTGGAGGTAGTTCCCTATCTGTCGGTCACTACGAGTTATGTCGTGACGACATAGGGGATTTACCTGGAAGCCCCGAACATCTCTGACTAAGAGAAAACGCCAATGAAATTGGCTAGTGGATTTTGCATACCTGAGCCACTCCCCGTGCATACGGGTATAAAAGGACGACAGGTGCATCCACTCATTAGATTTTTGCTTCGGAGCCGAGTGGATGAGAAGAGTGCTGATCTCCACAAAGCCGTTCATCTTTGTTTTGTTCCCGGTTGGCGTAACGGTGCGGTCAGCGGAGTCCCTCTCATCAGCGATTCCCCTGGGCACTTCAACTGAGAGAGCAAATTCTAAAAGAGCAAAGAGCTTTTTCAAGATGCCGTTTCGTCCGTGTCCTTCTGGTTGCGGTCGTTTTCTGTCTGCGGATGACGGACACGATCGTTGTCTTCAGTGTCTGGGCCGCCGACACGCTGAAGCTGCGTTCGTGGATGACTCATGCGTCTGTTGTGGGCGTATGAGCATGATTTCGCTGCGATCTCGCTTTTCCTTTATGAAAGGATTGGCACCCTCTGCCACCACCCGTGCTGATCTCTCTGGCTCGAGCAGAGGATCGCCGGCTGACGCTCTGGGAGATCTGAGGGTTACTGTAAGAGCCTCTCCGCCGGGCACGCCCCCACGGACCTCTTACTCCTCACGCAGCGAACATCCCGTCCGGTTCCCGGGTGATTTCGCTGGTCCGTCCCACGGGGCGCCCAGCATTTCATTCGGTGCGCCATCTGTAGATAGGATGTCGATCGCAGCATCGGGGGATGGGTTCACGTCCTCTGAGGATGAAGGTGCGGTGGGGCTGCCCCCCTCGGCTGTTGTCGCCACCGCCGCACCGGACCCAGAGCTGACGGCCATGCTTGCCCGGGCAGCCGTGAGCATCGGGCTGGAGGTCAACAGACCGCCCAGTCCCGAGCCCTCGCGGCTGGACGATTGGTTTCTCGGAGCGGGGCGCGGCTCACAACCCCGGAGGTGCATGAGGAGCTGACGAGTTCGTGGATGGCCCCTTTCACAGCCAGAAGCCACTCGTCCGCCTCCTCCGTCCTCACTACCCTCGATGGCGGAGTGGCCAGGGGGTACGCGGGCATTACCCAGGCGGAGAGAGCGGTCGCGGTGCACTTGTGCCCACGAAACGCCACCACTTGGAGGAACCGTCCGCGTCTCCCGTCCAAGGCCTGTAAGCTGACAGCCGCTCTCGCGGCCAAAGCTTACAGTGCTGCGGGCCAGGCAGCCTCCGCCCTGCACGCCATGGCTATCCTGCAGGTTCACCAAGCCAAGGCGCTCAAACAGGTGCACGAGGGTAGTACCGACCCGGGTTGATGCAGAAGCTGCGCGACGGCGACTGACTCTCTACGAGTGGCGAAAGTCACGGCGGTCTCCTCGGGAAGGCGATGTCCACCATGGTGGTCCAGGAGCGCCATCTCTGGCTCAACCTGGCAGAGATGAAGGACGTCGACAAGGCACGCTTTCGACGCCCCCCATCTCCCAGGGAGGGCTGTTCGGCGACACCGTCCGAGGGCTTCGCCCAGCAGTTCTCGGCGGTACAGCAGCAGACCGAGGCGATCCAGCACATCCTGCCCCGGCGTGATGTACCATCCACCGCTGCCCCCGGGGCCAGGCCTCAGTCTGCCCGTCGCCGTGGGTGCCCTCCTGCGTCCTCCAGAGCCGCTCCGCCCCAGGCCGAATCGACACATAGGCCGGTGCATCGAGCCTCTCGCAGGAGAGCGGCGCCCCCCGCGTCCCAGCCAGGCCCCAAGTCGTCCAGGAAGTCGACGAAGCGGCCCTGACGCGGGCAACCCGGAGATGTTGGAGTTTGCTCTTTCTCAGGAGACGGCGAGAACAGCGCCGCTCCTTCCCCCGGTGGAGGGCCGGGAGGAGAATCTTCTGTTTAGTTTTGTTTCTGTTCCGCCGCTGGTCCAAGGGTACCCACCTTCTCAAAGAAAGAGCAATTTCCTTTTCCTCCGGGTTCTCAGGTCCATGGGACGACAGTGTGCGACGCCCTGCCTCCTCACTCTCGCCCACGACCCATTTTGCCAGTAGCCAAGAGAGTACGGTTCGGGGACGACATTCCTCCCCACGCACCTCTGGCCAGTCCCGTTCGGGATCCAGGGAGTTTGGTGAGGATGCCTCAGAACGCACCGCCTTCTGTGCCATCCACCCCTACTCCCTTTCGCTGCACCACCACAGGTACGTCGATTGTGCCGTTGGAGCCGCTTGCACAGCGTCTGGAGGCGTGGCTCACGCTGCCCAGCCTGTCTCGCTGGCTCACGCGCACAATTCGACTCGGCTACGCGATTCAGTTCGCCAGGCGACCTCCCAAGTTCAACAGCGTTCTAGAGACATCGGTGGCAGTCTGGAACGCCCCTGTCTTGCGCGAGGAGATTGCTGTCCTCCTGGCAAAGGATGCAATCGAGCCGGTCCCTCCAGCCGAGATGAGGCAGGGGTTTTACAGTCTTTACTTCATCGTACCCAAGAAAGGTGGTGGCCTTCGGCCAATCCTGGATCTGCGAGTCTTGAACCGGGCTTTGCACAAGCTCCCGTTCAAGATGCTGACGCACAGGCGCATGATCAAATGCATTCAGCCCCAGGATTGGTTTGCAGCGATCGACCTGAAGGACGCTTACTTTCATGTTTCGATCCTTCCGCGACACAGACCGTTTCTACGGTTTGCGTTCGAAGGTCGGGCATGGCAGTACAGGGTCCTCCCCTTCGGGCTCTCCCTGTCTCCCCGTGTGTTCACGAAGGTCGTAGAGGCGCCCTTACCCGTTACGGGAAGTGGGCGTCAGGATCCTCAACTACCTCGACGATTGGCTTATTCTAGCCCAATCCAGAGAGCAGTTGGGCGATCACAGGGACTTGGTGCTCCGGCACCTCAGCCAGTTGGGGCTTGGGTCAACTGGGAAAAGAGCAAGCTCTCCCTGTGCAGAGAATCTCTTTTCTCGGTGTGGAGTTAGACTCGGTGAGTATGACGGCACGCCTCACGGAGGAACGTGCCCAAGCAGTGCTGAACTGCCTGAGTTCCTTCAGAGGCAGGAATGTGGTACCACTGAAACAGTTTCAGAGGCTCCTGGGGCATATGGCATCCGCAGCTGCAGTCACGCCGGATTGCTTCATATGAGACCACTTCAGCACTGGCTACACTCCCGGGTCCCGAGGTGGGCATGGCGCCGGTACACTGCAGTAGGTATCTCCCAGCAGTGTCGCCGCTCCTCAGCCCCTGGACAGACCTTGCCTTTCTACGGGCCGGGTGCCCCTAGAACAAGTGTCCCGCATACTGTTGTCACAACAGATGCCTCCAGCACGGGCTGGGCGCGCTACATGCAACGGGCAGGCAGCCTCTGGGCTCTGGACAGGGCCCCGACTGCTTTGGCACATCAACTGCCTGGAGCTGTGGGCAGTGCATTTAGCCTTGCGGCAGTTCCGGCCACTGCTGTTGGGCAAGCACGGGCTAGTCCGCACGGACAACACTGAGGCGGTCTCGTATATCAACCGGCTGGGGGGTATACGATCACACCACATGTCACAGCTCGCCCGCCATCTCCTCCTCTGGAGTCACACGCAGTTCAAGTCACTGTGTGCTGTTCACATCCCGGGGCAGCTCAATCGTGCGGCCGACGTGCTCTCACGACAGCTCACGTTCCCCGGAGAATGGCGACTCCATCCCGAGACGATCTGGCTGATCTGGAGTCGATTCGGGGAAGCTCAGGTAGACCTGTTTGCCTCCCCCGAGTCCACCCACTGCCAGCTGTACTTCTCCCTGACCGAGGGCCCCCTCGGCACAGACGCACTGGCACACAGCTGGCCTCGGGCCTTACACAAGTATGCGTTTCTCCCAGTGAGCCTACTCGCACAGACACTGTGCAAGCTCAGGGAGGACGAGGAGCAGGTCCTGCTGGTTGCGCCCCATTGGCCCACCCGGACCTGGTTTCCCGAACTCATTTCCCTCGCGACAGTACCTCCCTGGCGCATTCCTCTGAGGAAGGACCTCCTTTCTCAGGGGCTCGGCACCATATGGCACCCGCGTCCAGATCTATGGAACCTCCATGTGTGGCTCCTGGACGGGACGCGACAGACTTGAGTGGTCTACCACCGGTGGTGGTAGAGACCATCATTCAGGCTAGGGCTCCTTCAACAAGGCAAACCTACGCTCTGAAATGGAGTCTTCCCCCGAAGATGCACGACTGGAGTAGTGCTTTCTTTCCTGCAAGAAAGGTTGGAGCGTAGGCTGTCACCCTCCACCTTGAAAGTGTATGTAGCCGCTATCGCGGCTCACCACGATGCAGTGGACGGCCGGTCCCTGGGAAAGCATGATCTCATCGTGAGGTTCCTGAAGGGGGCCAGGAGGATGAATCCCTCCAGGCCTCCCCTTGTGCCCTCTTGGGACCTCTCTATCGTCCTGGCTGGACTTCAGAGGGGCCCCTTTGAGCCGCTGGACTCAGTCGAGCTGAAGTTCCTGTCTCTTAAGACAGCGCTCCTGACCGCTCACTTCCATCAAGCGGGTCGGGGGACCTCCAGGCGTTTTCGGTGGCGAAGAGTGCCTTGTGTTCGGGCCGGTCTACTCTCACGTTGTCTTGAGACCCGGCCTGGATCGTGCCCAAGGTTCCCACCACGCCCTTCCGCGATCAGCTGGTGAACCTGCAAGCACTGCCCTCGGAGGAGGCAGATCCAGCCTTAGCGTTGCTGTGTCCCGTAAGAGCATTGCGCATATACGTGACCCGCACCGGGCGTCAGAAGCTCCGAGCAGCTCTTTGTCTGCCACGGAGGGCAGCAGAAAGGAAGGCTGTCTCCAAACAGAGGTTGGCCCACTGTATAGTGGAGGCCGTCGCCTTGGCGTACCAGTCGCAAGGCGAGCCATGCCCCCTGGGGGTGAGGGCTCACTCCACCAGGAGTGTTGCGTTGTCGCACGGTGCCTCTTTGGCAGAAATCTGCAGAGCTGCGGGCTGGGCGACACGAACACCTTCGCAAGATTCTACAATCTTGGCGTTGAGCCAGTTTCTTCCGTGTATTGGGTAAGTAATGGGTGAGAAGAACTGGCGGTGTCACGCTTGCTGCGCCATTCCCCTCACCCGGGGATCGAGCACCTTTTCTCCCCAGTTCAGTTCCCGGACGGTGAACCCTGGTGGAATCCTCCAAGCACCCCGGCAGTCAGACTGGGCGGAGCAGTCTGACGCCAGGCCCAGTACTGGTGTTAGCTCGCCCGGGTCTCCGGTCAGCCCCTGTACTGGGCTAGGTGTCCGTATGGCCTGATTCGCCGGGTAATCCCATATGTGTATTCTTCCACGGTAAGGTTTCCCTCATGGTAAACCCGTGTCTTCCCTGTGACAGAGCTTGTGTCAGGTTCTGCTGGCAGCCTCCCTACTCCTAGGTAGGATCTGCCCCAGAGTACAGTCGTATAGTACTGCCCCAAGCCTGGGCCAGTCCATATCAGTGTCTCCACATGTTACCTCCCTTGGGCAGGATGTGGCCTCCGCCCTTCTATGGAAGGCTCGCTTCCCGTTACAACAAGCTGTAACAACAAATAGGAAAGACCTGAAGCTGTCTTTCACTGAAGGTCAAAATCCCTTCCGATTCCGTGGGGAAAGGAACAGCGGCTTGGCTATCTCCAGCAGCGATGTACTCAGTGGTCGGTGGGCACCAAGGTTAGCAATTTGCACTGGGCGGTAGGAAGGTTGCAACCTCTTGCATGGCATTTGTCTGTCACGCACTAGCTTGTCAACATCTGCATGCCACAAGGTTGTGACGGGGTTCAGCTTGTGGCGCTTTCCATAGGACCCCTATGTCGTCACGACATAACTCGTAGTGACCGACAGATAGGGAGCGTCTAGTTACGTCGTTACCCCGTTCCCTGATGGAGGAGCGGAGGCGTTATGTCCCCATGCCACAATCTTGAACCATCGCTGGTTGCCAGGGACTCGTCTCGGCTCCTCAGCGTAAAACCTAATGAGTGGATGCACCTGTCGCCTTTTATACCCGTATGCACGGGAGTGGCTCAGGTATGCAAATCCACTAGCCAATTTCATTGGCGTTTTCTCTTAGTCAGAGATGTTCGGGGCTTCCAGGTAAATCCCCTATGTCGTCACGACATAACGTCTCCGTTCCCTCCATCAGGGAACGGGGGTTACGTACGTAACCTAGACGTTTCACGGCTTGAGCCTGTTTTGCTGCATTTTGGTCGGGACAACATGCCATCATTGATGAAACAATGAATTCTGAGTTACACCAGCAAATCCTAAAGGACATTTATTCAAGAACAGAGTCTCGAGCATGTGGGTCATGCAGCAAGACAACAACCCCAAGCACAAGTCGTTCTACCAAAGAATGGTTAAAGAGGAACACACTTAATGTTTTGGAACGGCTGAGTATCACACCAGATACTGAAAGCAAAGATTCACATACTTTTGCAACGCGCAGATATGTAACACTGGATCATTTATCTCAATAAATAAATAACAAAGAAAATATTTTCTCTATCTTGTTTGATTCGGTTCTCTTTGTCTACTCTCAGGACTTATATGAAAATCTGATGATGTTTTGGGTCATATTTATGCAGAAATATAGAAAATTCTAAAGCGTTTGCAAACTTTCAAGCAGCTCTGTATATATATATATATATATATATATATATATATATATATATATACATACACACACACACACACACACACACACACACACACACACACACACACACACACTAGATAACACTAGATGACCTTTAAGTTAACAGGCACTGACAAACAGCTACCAAACTGCAATTTTGATTTCATGGGCTCTTTATGATGCATTTTAAGATGCTGCACTAGTAATTCATGTGGGCACAGTCCAAAGCAATTCACACTTGCAGCTGTTATCTGACTCAAAAGACCAATACCTGTGTCGGAGCAGAAGTACTCTGTGTCTGAAGCAAGCGACGGCCTCGTCTGACATGAGTCAGTGTCTTACAGTGTTTTACAGCAGTGTGTGTTTCAACAGTGCTTCAAGCTATAGTGCCAATGACCCAGGAAAAATTACACACACAAACACCCACTTACAGACACACACCATCTGAGAATGAGGCTTGATAAATGAGGCAATAAATAATAGTGCAGATAAAAGAATAAAGCCTCTAGCCAGTGACGGCACCCGGATGAATTACTTAAAGGGGCATTTGGAGGGGGCAGACATTTGTCACTCCACCTAACTAAACGTAATGCTGCTAAAATGAGTGCTTGTGTTCAACCATCACTGAAGGACAGAAAGATCCACAGCTTGCAATACACATAACCCTAAAACATCCAAAGTAAAGCACCGGAGCTGCACAAAAACACTAGATCACAATTGATTTCTGTTGTTAGAACAGAAAATGAGCATAACTTATTATTTGTTCAGGCCAATGTTGTAAACACTCAATATACATATACACATATATAACACTGATTATTCTTGAATTTTGAATGCTTAAAGTCAAGAAAAATGGCAATGGGTTGTTTTTTTTGTTTTTTTTACTTTTATCAAAAATACATTTAAATTAAATGTATACATGATATGACATTTATACACCTCTTTAATTGACAACTTTTAATTTCTAATAAAAAAATATAACAATATTTTCTATTGCCCTTCACCAAACCTACCCTTAAACTTTGACATTTTGCATTTTATATTTTAAGATAAACTTAATTTAGTATTTTGTATTATTTATTTTCCTTGTGAGGACCGGACAAATGTCCTCACAAAGCCAAAAATCTCAGGCTTTACTATCCTTGTGGGGACATCTGGTCCTCACATGTACAGTGAAACCAACACACACACACACACACACACACACACACACACACACACACACACACACACACACACACACACACACACACACACATACACACACACACACACACACACATTTATTTTATAATTAATAAAGTTTTAATTCTTGAAATAAAATTAATTTTGATTAATTTTTGGGGCATAAAGTAAAACATGTCAGAGTGATTAAACTGCCTTCAAAATAAAACTTTTGTCATAAATTTGTCCACCAAATCAAAGTCATGTGGTTCAACCAAAAGTGCAATAAAACTGTTAATTATATGTACATTAAAGAGAGGATAGGCCTTCATGACTGTGTGTAAAAGTAAAAAAATAAAGATCTTAAAAATCTGATAATGTTTATATTTTTCTGACAATGCAATGTTAGTTCAGGTTGCAAAAAAAAAAAAAAAATTGAAAATATATATTTTTTCGCATTCTGCATGTGGAGAATTTTTGTTATGGCATATAATGTTTACAATTTTTTTTTATTTTTTATTACCTTGTCATTGACTTAGTAGCAAATCACAATTTTGCCAGGTTATATTGCCGGTCTTTTCAATCATTTCAGTCTTTTTTTTAGTTTTTTTTTATCATAAATGTAAGATAAATCGAAATAACCAAGTGTTCTTTTTAAGACCAACTGTTTGAAACCATTTTTCTTTCTCCTCTTTACTCCAGCTCATCTTGTTTTTGACAGCATGCCATCACTATCCTGAGGGTGTTATTTGGGAGCACATTAAACCCGTCTGCAGGGAATTCATTTCTGCTCTGTTCACCTGTGCTGTCTGTGATACACAAAGCCTCAGACAAACAGCAATCCTGGATAAAGTGTTTCTGGAGGGCCGAACTCAAAAGCACTGAATTAGTGTGTGTCTGTATACAGTATATACTAGAGAGCTTTACAAAATGTTGGGCACAATGGAAGCACCATATCAAGATGAAAAATACAATGCAGCTTATGAAAACCCCCCAAATAGTCCAAATATCAACCTCAAGAAGCACCTCTGGCTATTTACGGACGTTTCCATTATCAGCATTATTAGCATCACCCATGCTCTAAATGTTCCTTCCAGCCTGCTGTGAGTGACTGGGAAGCGAATGCAATCCCCACAGCCATGTGTGAATTCCTAGAGCTGGAAACTGGGTCAGTGTTGGCCCATGACTGTCCTCTAAAGCCCCAGGGGCAACTGGAGGTTGCTCCATCACAGCGCTCTGGGTCACTGGAGCATCTCTGTCCAATAATCCCCCATGAGCCCCTAGTAGTTAAATACACTAGCAATTGGTTTAATAGCCTATACATCAGGCTTCACAGGATATACTTCAGTGACTGATGCTTTTTAGCATGAAGATGGATGAATGGAGCGCAGTTTGGAAAGATTGTTACATTGGCACGAAGAGTATTAATTTGTCCTCAATTTATTCTGAATTCGATGGTTTGATTCTGGCAAACGAGAACAACAGTATTCATATAATGAATATGATAATGCACAGAAATTTCGTTTATCCTTCCTGGTTTGGACTTGGCATTTTTACAGTAATTTATTCAGAGATGTATACAGTATAATGTAGTCTAGCCTGTTTATATACAATATATGCATTTTACTACCCCAAAAATATACTATAAAATCTTCAGTAAAAATAAGCGGCAGCTATGGTTGCCAAAAATTTGGTGTCAAAATTATAACAGTATATTTCACTAAGTTTTATAATGTTTATATACCAATCTGTCTGAACTACCAAAATCCCATTTGTACATTAAAATGTACTAATAAGCACCGGAATAATACAGGTGGTAAAATAGACAGCCGCGTGATGAATATGAGTTCATAGTAAGTGGTTTGTCCGCAAAACGTGCAATATTTGCATATAAATGATTCATATGGTAACACACAACAAAAAATAATGCAATAAGAAATGACTAAATCAGAAAACGTAATAAACTAATAAAATATAGCCTATTTGTGTAATGTGTCATGCTTTTAGATTTTTGACCATAAAGTATACTGTAATTCGTTTCTTTCATACTTTCAAAAACCATAAAGTGGACAGTATTTTACAGTAATGTTACATATGATGCAATGTTAAACCAGTATTTTACTGTGTCATTTTAGCCCCCACCCGTTTCTTTCCAGTGTGACAATGCCTACTACTGTGAATAAATAGATATATATTAAAATATATTTGTATTAATTATTTGTAAAATATTTCTTAAAACTTTGGGATGATATCTATCGGTGGGTCCCATGGACACTAGATCAATCACATTTATTAAAACAGTTTGATGCCCTCCAAAAGACATGATATCAACTTCTGAGCCAATTTGACAAATGCTTCTCTCATTTAGCATATATTCATTTGTTGTTTCTTTGTGTGTTACATGATTCGTCGAGTGTGACACATCCATATATATATCACATAAAAGAGACGAGCAGCTTGATAATAGAGAGAGCTGCAGTCACAAGTTGAGGATATCCCAGCATATGAATTTAATTTGAGCCAATGCAATTTAATAGCATGCAGATATGTTCAGCAATGTTACTGAAATGTACTTTAAAAATCACCTTTTCAAAATGAAAAGGCACTTTCCATTTCCTCTTGAAGCTCTCTGATTTCTATACTGTATATTATAGATATAGAGGCAAGGGACACAGCTGAATAAAGCGGTGTCTGGTGAATTACTGTGATTTACTGTAATGTGCTGAGGATGGGCCATTTCAGTGTGGTGCTTTCAGGCCATTTTTTTGTTCTCTCTCTCTTTCTATCTCTGTTTGGGATTAACCTTGCGATTCCATTTAAGGGCTTTGTTCTTTATTGTTCAAACACACACACACACACACACACACGTACACAGATGTTCTCTGATACCGACTGCCCCTTTATCTCTTTAACCATAGATATTTCTGTAAAATAGCTTCGGTTTTGCTGCTGATCTCTTCCGCTGTAAAGTAAAGCACATTAAAGACCACATAAAATTGAAATTGCTTTCGGTGAAGAAAGCTTTTAGTCAGTTTCTGTTAGCTTTAAGGTCATCTGTATGTTAGTGTTCTCATAAAAGTTAGAAGTCAAGTAAAGTTCTGGGAAAACAGACCAAAAATATGAATGACTGATCTCACTCTCATGGGTGTATCCAATCCTTCTTTATTTTTTCTCCAGTAAAACGCTGTCTAAAATGATTAAAGTACTAATAACATCTGCCTTTGATAGAGTAGCAAGTCATGGTTCGTCAGTGTGTGCAAACACTCAAACTTCACCTACTGTTCATTTTTTATAAGCAGCTTGTGTCACTGTGACGTAAAATAGACCAGCCATTCAATATGACGGATTATTAGACTGGCCTGCCCTGGGCACCTGGACACAGATGTCTCGCACCATCTGTTCACTGAACGCGTGCTGTGTGGTGTGACGCAACACAAAACAAGGAGATTGTGATGGTATAATCAACGAGTCTGTGCCTCGCAATTGTAGTCTCATTGTGCACTTGCTGTGTAGATAATCATCCTTGATTATGGCACCAGTCCAAGCTAATAGGCACTGTTTCTGCAGCTCTGGAGCCCGGCAGGCTTGAATACAACCAAGACTCATCGGAAAAAAACATGCCTGATTGCTGCAAATTACAATTATTTTTCTTGAAACTTTCACGACACTATCAAAGTGAAGTGTCCAGAGAATGGCACTAAAAGCACATTCAGTTTTATTCAAAAGAGATGAACCAGAATCTGGCAATGATTTATGGTTGTTGTTATATGTATCTCAGCAGTTCGGAAGTTACATGTCTAGTATTTGAAAATGCATTTGAAAATAACGTAGCATTTAGGGTTCCCAACAAAAATTCGACTTGCGAATATTTATCGAATTTAAAATCAAAATCCACATTTGAATGTAAAAATGTTGTATTCGAATTTCAGGTGTGTGCTAAGGCAGCCTTATCAGTGGCGCGTGAGATGTGATGATGATTTAAGTGTCATTGCATTTTAATGAATTTATTAGCCTGTCCAGTTGAACCCACTAGATGCGGTGCTGCTGAACTTGAAACCAAGTTGTTCACACTGAATGTATATTTTGCACATCTATCACTGTTGCACTCGTGTCTCACACAAGAGAGCCGCATATTTAGAAAGTTCAACTTTTAAAAAACATGTCTCAAACCGTTATGGTGGTTTTCCCCATCTCACTGCTTCTCATGTTTTTAAAAGAAAAATTACTCGGCGTGTGAACATTATTGTATTTGTAAACATTATGCACTTTTTTCACACACGGTCATGCTATTTTATTGCTTTGAATAAACGTGCATTAGTAATATTTTGCTCGATCGCCTCTTGTAGCCTCAGGAGAGAAGCCAAAAGCTTTTCCCCCGCTAACTGAAACTATGCCTTTTAAATTCAAATTGAATTTGAATATTGATCATATTTAAGCACAAAATTCTAATTTAGTATTTCAGTCATTTTGATAGCCCTATAGCATCTACACTAAACCTAACCTATAGCTTTAATAAAAGATAACATGAGATAAAAATCACATTTGCTGAGGCAACCATGGCGATTTAGCTTGCCTTTACATGTTTTAAGCTCTGTTATCATGACTTGTGATTCACCAGACTTGTATTCGAGGACTCATAACTCTGGACTCATAAATGTAACGCTGTACAGGGTGCGCTACTGAGCAAGTTTACTTAATCAGAAAAGCCACACATATGGAGCTAATATGTGATGCAGACTTCAAAATGTTAGTGTTTACGAATCATGCACCATGATAAAGAGTATTTTGAGGTCATAACATAGTACTGTGCAAGAAACTGCATGTAAATAGCTATTTATTAATCAATGATTTGCCCTGTAATCATACTTTGTGAGAAAGGAATAAAGTTGTTGGTATTTTATTGCCACTAGTGTTCTTTGTAGATTGAAACAATGCAATGAATTGTATGTATTGGTACATTTTTGCAAATACTTCGGTATCCACCTTTTCTTCTGAGTAACCGATGAGTGGCGCCAGGAAGGATACTAATTTGTGCTTTCGTGTTCCAGTCTTAAAGTTAAAACGGGGTAAAAAAGATAGACTGAATGGAAACTTTTTCAATATAACTAAATATAAAATGTGCACAGGTCTAACGTTATATTATCGGCCATTATCGGAAAATATGTTAATTTGACTGGAAACACCAGAGACCAGAAATGTAAAGCACCGCTCCAGTCGGGCAAGACTTTCATATTCAGAAAAAGGTGGAAAGAGGCATGTTTATCCTATGAGCCTACATTGTGTTACCCAAAAATATACAGTTTATAGGCCTTTAACCAAACTTCCAGTTTAAATTGGATATATGTCAGCAAATGAAAGAAAACTACGTGTCATGCTATTTTTAGCTGACTTGAAAGATAGTCAACCTTTCTGCCTCTAACCACTGACTAATCAAGAGGAGTCATTTTGTTCACCGTGTCTGAAATTATAGAAGTTTCTGTAACCGAATCTCACTTGTGAGAAAGTAATTAAAGGCAAGTATTGGTTTCTCTCAAGGGACAGCTCATGAAGTTCTGTAAACGATCTGTAAAATGTAATCATCGCCATCCAATCCCTGAACCCCCAAACCACACTGCACTCATCTCTCCAATTCCACTACATCATCAGAGAAATAGCCACAGCCAGCTGTTATTAAGGTCATTATGTTTCATTTACAGAGGGGAATAGCTGTCCAGCACCGATGTTCCTGGACACACACCACACAAATCAATACACTCACCCAAAGTCACACAATGGGCCTTACGTAACCCGACTTCATTAGTAATCATTACACAAAGCAATATGTGCAGAAATGGAACACATTCGTTAATGTGGCGTAAAATAGACTCTGGTTACGTAAACAGTATGTGTGGCGATCTTGTGAGGGAGTGTCTGTGTACTTGCCAGGTGAGAATGAGGATGGATGATAATATTGTAAGAGAGAATGAGATGATTTATGCATCTAATTAGAGCGAGCACATTCGGGGCAAATGACAATAAATTCCCCTGCTTTGTGATGTTTTTTGAAGGATAGGACTCTGACAGTGAGGTACATGCAGGCTTTATACCGTCGGTCTCTCTGACTGCTGAGGTAAATAAACTCTATTGCAAATCTAGTAAGCTGCCTTGCTGTCTACTGCCTACATAGGATGCTGCCTTCTGAGTTAGCATTCTAACTGAAATGGATCCTCATAAGAGATTTGTACAGCTCTACATCGACTCCTTGAGCCTCAGAAATGTCACTTCTCAAGGGATGTGAAATGAGACATGCAAATCACAATTGATTTCAGTAAGGCTTTGCATGTTGCAACTTTGCTGCCAATATTAATAAGCCAAAAAATACATTGCACACACAAACACTGGGTAAAATGTAATTTTGATTAATTAGTCTGTGCTGTTTTTTATTTAGACATTTATATTAGACAGAACTTATATATTGTAACTGTGTATGTAAACATTACATGTTTATTTTGTTGTATTTTACTTTTGTTTGTAAATTTTTGTTGATTTCCTTTTTTAAATGATTCTGACCAGTGACACTATGAGTGTTTGAAAGGTGGCATACAAATAAATTGTGGTATTATTTTACTTTTTTATTTTTATTTAACATTTCTCTCCACTACAATTGCCAAATTGTATACCCCCACACACACAAAGCTTATATCAATATATTTTGTAAATGTCATATCCAGTATACATGCAGTTCTGCTTTCATTTTTTTATTTACAATTTGTTTATGATTTTAGCTAGTGTACATCATTTTTTAATTAGACCATTAAGATTTTTGTACAATAGCTTTGCAAATATTTATATTTTTAGTTTTATTCCTTTTGTTGCTTTTTATTGTTGATATTTTTCTTATGTATTTTGTTAATGTCCTGTATTTTTTAAACGGCATTTTAAGAATATAAGGTGCTATATATATAAATATGTTTGTTTTTTCTAGTTGACGTTCTGTCCACCACCTTGGATGATTTTTTCTTTCACATAACCTATGAAATATATTATCCAAATAGGATATATTGGCCAAAATGAGTTTTTTTTTAAAGCAGCAAAGCTAAAATTGTACAGCACAAAGGGAAAGCCTGGTTAAATCTCTGGTTACTGGTTTTATATTCAGAAAGCAGCAGGACATCTGCAATACTTTTTCTTGGGTTGTCTTGTTCTGTTGGCAAGACTTGTGACATTCATTTGATGGCTTCTGTGGGGATTTAAACACATATTAACCAATTCCATACTACTGATCAAATTTCCTCTGGATGTAATCCTTTGCTGTTCCGTCTCGCTGTTTTACAAAGCTGGCATTGACTTTACTGTCATTCATCCTGCCTCTCACACACTTTTTCAGGTCGTGCCCTGTTGCGGTTGAACGGAGAGAAGCTAGAGAGGATGGGTATAATCCAAGAGACACTGAGACAGGAAGTCCTGCAGCAGGTCCTACAGCTACAGGTCAGAGAGGAAGTGCGTAACCTACAGCTGCTCAGCAGAGGTGAGAGGTCAACACCTGAAACACACACAACCTCACCTGCTCTTAAGTTAATCGTTATTGCTGCAGTTGACTAGAATCTCCCATGTGGAGCAGAGATTCATTCAAAGATTGTTTGCAGCATAACCTCTTAACTTTAACCTCATAACTTTCCTAAAAGTGATCATATATTTGATATATATGTGCTTTTTATGTGCTTTTTCTTCTGACACATAAGTGGAAAACAAAGAGTACAAACATATTTAAAGAATGTATATTATATCTGTCTTCTTGGGAATGAGAGTTGCTACTAACTTTTACAATAGGATGTTGCAACTTAACAATATTATATTAGACTATTTTAATTGGACTGAACAGTTTTTTTAGTTGGTATTTTAAATTAATATTAAGCCATTATAATTTCTAATCATAATAGTAGTGGTTCTTGAATCTGATTGGCTGAGAGCTTTTTCCAGCCAGGCGATATTCTAGTGATAACAGCACTCCAACCGTTTCACATGTGCATCATTGTATTGTGGCAGTTCTCACATCCAAATCCACTTTAATTGTATAAATAATACTGTTTTTGTTTCACGGAATGTAGTTTAACGAGTTTTTTAGGCGAGAATGTACTTGTTTCTACTTCAGATATGTGGTTTGTTAATCAAGATAATGTCTGTTTACAAATTTTCTTCAGTGTTTTTGGAGATGTGAGATCCAGGGCGTCAGCGGGCGTTTAGCACTCGTAAATTGCGGGGGCTCCCCAGACCCGGACAGTCTCATAAAGGTGATCCGCAAGATGCACCATCGTAGCAGCTCAGTGTTCTCTGTTAATGTCCGGAAAAGGACCATTTACATCCAAATGTAATTAAATGCACACAGAACAAAACCTAGAAATAGATTTCAGAATGTAATCTGCTCAATCGCCCATTTTCTATAAGAAATGGAATCATTTCTAACAGATATCTGTTTTAAAGCAATGGGTAATTCACTTGTTGATTTGCTTCAAGTCTACTTTGCGATTCTGCCGGCAAACATGTTTATAGTGCATTATATTTGACATGTTTATTGCTGGCGCAGCAAATCTGGTTGCCATGACCTCACACGCTTGCTGCTGCTCTATGCAATCATAATAAAATCGCTTAAATGGTACAAGGAGTGTGAATTTGTATACAGAAATGCTCAAATGTATTTAAAAGTTTGACTGACCAAATCGACTGGCTTGGTTTAGCCCCCAAGCTCAAACATCAAGCTACGTCTATGGTGCTCAGCCGCCATTCAAATCATAATAATGTGCATACGTTATGCATGAGAAGCAGTGAGATTTGTTGTAGCGTGTCACACACGTTTGAGCTTCTGTGTTCAATGTATTTGATGCACACTTTTGTAACAATCACTCGTTCATTTATCATTTACTTTTATCTGACGTTGGACTATCTGAGATGTCGTTGTCATAACATGACATTTTCGAATTAGTAATGGAGGCTTGGGATCAGCTGTTAAACTGTCAAACTGAGAATTGAATACGTGGAGTAAGGATTTTAAAGACTACTAAAGTAGTTTTCTCTTTTTTAACACTTAAACTAATGTATAAACGTAATATCACACGTGTAGCAGTGTGATATGGCTGTAGGCTATATCAGCATCAATATAATATAATATAATATATCAACCAATTAAATTTAAGAACCAGATGTCACTGTTGTATATAATAAAACACACACACACACACACACACACACACACACACACACACACACACACACACACACACACACACACACACACACACACACACACACACACACACACACACACACACCACAGACACAAACACAGACACAGACAGACACACACACACACACACCATTCTCTTCAAGTACCGCTATGTTATTAGGTAATCTGTCTTTTGAGATAAATGTCTTTTTTGGATACAAAAAGCTATGTTTCTCTTTTTTTGAAGCTCATTTAAATAAAACGTTCAAAGTTTCAAAGGACAACCCATAGTTGAAGATACAAAGTGTGAGGGTCTTCTCGGAGCAGACTCGTCCTCAGAACTCCCGCCTCAGCAAGTGTCAAAGCCCAGTGTACCCCACATTAACAAGGAAAGGGAATTAGAGACCACTTAAATGCTGTGTCAGGGAATTCTACCAACAGCTTAGAGGGCAAATTCAATTTAACACTTCACCAAGTCCTGGTCTCCATGCTTTGATAAAGGAATCTAATTGAGCCACCCAGAGGAGAAATCCTCACCTGAGGTTCAAACAGAGGACCTGGGTGAGGGTTCAAACAGGTGAAGGGTGTTCGAGAGAGGAGGACGGTCAAATAAAAGTGCCGTCAATGCTGATAAGTTTGTTTCTGATAGTTGCCGTCACCTGTCAGAGCGTGTTAAGTCTGGCTCCTGGAGACTGTTAGGCACGGCTGGAGGACACGGCTTATCTGAGTTTATTCGCATCTCTTAGCCAGCAGGGTTTCCGCTGGACGTCTAAACAGAGGCAGTCAATAGCAGCTTGTCATATTTGATTCAGTTGGCATGAATTAAAATATTAAATATCGATTGGGTGAAAAACAAGAAGCCAGTCTGACCATATAAGGGACAAAGGGTCAGTTTCACTAACAGCTTGTGCAAACTATCTTTTGGCGTTAAAATAGTACTGTCGGGTTTTACTAAAGACGAATAACGCTGAAAAGGCTAGACAGTTATTTTTGTACCGGACTTTATTGAATATGCATTTGTAGGAGTTTCCCTTTCAGAAGAAAAATTTATAGGAGAAGAGTATTCAAATGAATCACGCAACGTGTTTTACTAACGTTTGCGCTCGTCAAATTACTGACATTTGTGCCATTATGTATCGCCCCAAAAATAGCATGTCTAAAACTATTTTGCACTTGAAATGGCTGCAATTATTTTTGCTAGGAGGAGGCACCGCAGAAAACAGTGAGAGGAAGTGAGTGTCACACTCCTCTGGGAGCCAGGAACGAGGAGATGAGGAGTTTCTACAAAACAAGGGTTTTAATGATCCACAAACATAGGAGACACAGGAACACATGGGAAGACGTTCAACAACCGACAGGAAACATGGGTTTAACAGACTATAAATAGATAGAACTAACTAGACACACCTGGAACATAATCAAGACACACGGCTGACACTGACTGAACTAATAATGACTGGGAAACAGGAAGGACCATATATGGGCACGGAAACAAAGGCAGAGGAAGACAAAGTCTGACATTACCCCCTTCCAATAGGCGCATCCCGCGCCGTATGACATCGAAAGGGGAGGGGGGGTTGATGCTCTGGAGGCCTCAAGGACTTGGAGACCGGACAGGTGGCCTCCAGGGCGGTGCCTGTTCCGGGACCCATGGCGGATCCGGGGACTCTGGCGGCCATGGCGGATCCGGGGACTCCGGCGGCCATGGCGGATCAGGCGGCCGTGGCGGATCCGGGGATTCCGGCGGCCATGGCGGAGCAGGGTGCTCAGGCGGCCATGGCAGAGCAGGGAGCTTGGGATGCCTCCATGGCGGAGCAGGGTGCTCGGGCGGCCATGGCGGAGCAGGGTGCTCTGGCGGCCATGGCGGAGCAGGGAGCTTGGGATGCCTCCATGGCGGAGCAGGAAGCTTGGGAGGCCATGGCGGATCGGGGAGCTTGGGAGGCCTCCATGGTGGGTAGCCCCCCCCAAAAAAATTATTGGGGAAACTCTTCTCAGGGGGGTGCTCAGGAGGCGCCGTCGCTCGGGGTTCTGGGGAGCCGGACGTAACCGGCAGGGGCTCAGGTGAGCCGGACGGAGCCGGCAGGGGCTCTGGTGAGCCGGACGGGGCCGGCAGGGGCTCTGGAGAGCCGGACGGGACCGGCAGGGGCTCTGGAGAGCCGGACGGGACCGGCACTGGGGGGCGCTCTGGCAGCGCAGCGTCTCGGGGGCGCTCTGGCAGCGCAGCGTCTCGGGGGCGCTCTGGCAGCGCAGCGTCTCGGGGGCGCTCTGGCAGCGCGGAGCTGGACAGGACCAGCGGGAACGACGGAGAGAGCTTGCGAGGCGGCCACAGGAGGCGCTGTCGGGAGCAGGCACTGGGCGCTGTCTCGGAGCAGGCACTGGGCGCAGTCTCGGAGCAGGCACTGGGCGCTGTCTCGGAGCAGCGCTGTCTCGGAGCAGGCACTGGAGCGCAGTCTCGAGCAGGCACTGGCTCGGCGGCGCTCGGGAAGCGCGGCTCTCGGCGGCGCTGGGAAGCGTGGGCTCTCGGCGCTCGGGAAGCGTGGGCTCTCGGCGCTCGGGAAGCTGGGCTCGGTGGCGCTCTGGCAGCGTCGAACTGGAAGTAGCCAGGGAAGACGAAGGTGAGCTGGGCGGGACCAGCGGAGACGAAGATGAGCTGCATGGTACCAGCGGAGATGAAGATGAGCTGGGCGGGGCCAGCGGAGACACTCGTGGGCTGGTTTCGACTCGGGACAGGTAACTTCCCAGACACCGGTAGATCCCCTCTCTCCAACACAATCCTGTGGTGTCTGGGAGATCCATAGGGCGCTGGTAATTTGCCCCGAGCCGAAACAGATGGAGGATTGCCGCGTCGTGGAGCTCCGACACCGCGGCGAGCCTGCAGAATTCTCCGGCGAACTCCACGAAGGGGAGATTCAGTTCATCTTTTCGGGTCGGTTGTTCTGTCACACTCCTCTGGGAGCCAGGAACGAGGAGACGAGGAGTTTCTACAAAACAAGGGTTTTAATGATCCACAAATGTAGGAGACACTGGAACACATGGGAAGACGTTCAACAACCGACAGGAAACATGGGTTTAACGGACTATAAATAGATAGAACTAACTAGACACACCTGGAACATAATCAAGACACATGGCTGACACTGACTGAACTAATAATGACTGGGAAACAGGAAGGACCATATATGGGCACGGAAACAAAGGCAGAGGAAGACATAGTCTGACAGTGAGAGGATTTTTTCCACACCTATTTTGTATGCCAGAAGAACATATTATCCGAACAAATCGTTTGCCAAGCCATGTTATTTTTAATTTGCTTCAGGAATTAAAAGACAACTTGGGACCCTCAACTAGGAGTCACAGAATACCAGGTCTATCAAAACTTACAGCAAACCTTCATTTTTTGCCCTCCAGTTCTTTTCAACGTACTGTGGCTTCTTTATTTCTTACTACTTTAATTATGCCTATGCTAATTTGCGCTGCACTTGGTATATTGCGTTGGTCGATATATAAATGAGATGTTGCATCTGTGTTCTTTAATTTGCGCATTTCTTGTAAATCACCCACAGAAATGTCCACACCCATAGCCACTGTTTTGGAATTGCATTCTTGCGCTAATTCCCCCCTTTTAGTAAAATACTAGATTATATATATAATACATGGTTTCTTGATTCTAGAAAGCATGACGTGAAAGAGACGTGGCTACATTTTTGGGGGATTTGGAGGTTATGCTCACCAAGACTGACTGATAAAAGTTTTTTTTAAACTCTTAAATTATGTATCATTCATTTTTTTTTTATTATTTATTCAGGGACCTTTTTCCTTTACCAGTACAACAGAGATTTAAGAGGAAAGTGGAGCGAGAGATGGGGAATGGGTTCAGGACACGACCCAACTCTTTACGTGATGAATCCATGTCTGCTTTAACACAACAGCTACTTTTATGTCTTGTGCAACTCACGCACCAGTGCTCCAACAAATATGGTTTCATTTATCAGTATAAATATATCAATGTAGTCATTTACGGTATACAGTATGTCATTGAGGGTAATAGCTTTCTGTCTTCTGTCAAATAATTTAGCATGTCAATTAACAATCAGCTTGATACCCACCAGAGGATTTCTGGACTGGACTTCTCCTGTTCTTTTACCGGTCTCTGTTAAAGCTCATAATGCTCACATGAGTGATTCGGAGGTGTATATTGACCCTTCAGTCCAATTGTTACTGGTATTTATCCTCTACAATGCTGCCTCTGTACTCTTCTAAATTGCTTTGTTCTTTTGGTTCCCAGTAAGGCTAAGTAATTCTGCCCTCCTCATCCCTCGCCGAACCCTCCTCCTTCCTCTCACTAAAGCAATTTAGCCGAGAGCGAGGCAGATTCTCCCAACACTATTGCTGTTTCTATTGAAACACCAAACCTTATTACCTCTTCTCCAAATTACCACCAAATTGTCCAACTGTAATAGTCTTAAACATCTCACAAAAATAGAAGAGAAAAACCTGTGATCCACTGCTTCATCATAGCAAACAATGCAATCATTTGTTCCAGTTAACAAAGCAAGTCAGTTGCATGGAAACATCCTTTTTTTAGCTTCATTGTCGTGTTTTGGACGTCACTCGAGCTCCCACATGTGTATTTAAACACTAATCTTGCATAGATGTTTTTCCTGAAAAGGATTCATACAAATGAATTTTTAACGTGCTTTGTAATGCACTTTGCTTGTGTGCTATTTAGGAGGGTTGTAAAATTGAAAGGCTTTAGTGTTTCATTTCATACCACAAAATGAAGATCTGTGAAAAGCCAAAATACATATCAAGCTGAATATCAAATGTGAAATGATTTTTGTTAAACGAGACAGATTTGAGATGCTCAGAGAAAGGATAAGTCTTCAACAAACCAATTAAATATTGACGTAGCTAACGCTGTGAACCCGACGGGAAGTCTCTGAGACTCAGCTTCATTTAGAGCAGAGCGACCCACACAAACTCCCTGAGACATCCGCTAGCGTATTCAGCTTTTCTCCTCCATATGCCTGTTTCCATCAGGAGAGCATCCCGAGGCCCTTCCAAACATCTGCCACAACAAGCTCCTCAATGCACATTTGTCATCATGTTTCTTTCTCTTTTTTAGCTTTAAAGGAAATGTTCACCCAAAAATAAAACTCTTGTGCGGTTTCAGAATGCTGTTAAATTGAAAGTTCTTTAAAATGAACATAATGTGGACAGTTTTTGCAGAACAGCATATATTTTACACAGGCTGTAGTGTTGACTGTATTTGTAAAACTACATGTTACAAAAGATATGATATTAGAAGATATCATAAATATATTAATAAAAAAGATTAAATAATTTAAATGTAATTATTTAGTATTTTGTATATATATATATATATATATACAGTAAATACACACATTTTGTTCTAATAATAATGTTTATTTAATTTTTACTGGTAGAAAATAAAAGGTTTCTAACAGTATTTAGGCATAGTTTGACCTCCTGATGTTGATAAACAGCATTTTCTAAAGGTCAAACCTCTCCTTTCATTGAGCCCTTAGTGTTGACCATACATTTCAGACCCTATTTTGTGTCCGGTTCATGGAAAGTTCCAGATGAAGGGCAAGGTTCAGCATGGGGAAAAACAAATCCTGTTTCCATATCCATTCATTATGTACATGGAAAATGAAAGAAACAGATGTGAGTATTTTTAGAAAGAAAAACATAATGAAAAATGTATGTTCAATCACAATGTACAGTAGCATGAAGCACATCAGATTAAAAGACATGTGAAATGTATCTTTGCATTATTAAATTATTTATTAATTAAGTATTGCTTTATTTAAAAAAAATATATATATATATATTTAATGTTGTTGCATCATTGCTTATACATTTCTCGGTTACACTTTATTTTAAGGTGTCCCTGTTACAGTGTAATTATAAATTTAAGTGTTGAGTAATAATAATTAACTACATGTACTTACTAAATGTTCAGGGTTAGGATTAGGGTTTGGCTTAGGGTTACTTGCATGTAATTATGCATAATTAATATTAATTATAATAGTAAGTACATGTAACGTGTAACAAGGACAGCTTAAAATAAAGTGTTGCCCATTTCTCAATAAACTATTATTACAAAATATAGGATTGCATCTTTTTTTTCAACTTCTTTTCTTTCAATTAGCACACGTTTTGTATTTATTTTTGGAGCTTACTGATTGTAGGCTTATGGACCTCAGTTTTTGACTGAACCCACTTCATAATCTCAGATCAATGACGCCTAAAATCAATCAGATCCCAAAAGAAACCTGTGCTAATTGAAAGAAAACTAAAAGATTGAATCCAAGATATGGCGATAATATTGCATAATGTGAAATATACAAGCAATTTTTTTTAAAAGATCAATCATTTTGATAGGGAACACCAAATAAAGGATTTTCAGTGCAGTGCAAGGGTTAAACACTTTTCAGACTTTTTGTCTTCCTAAAACCAGGCCTTAAGGGAAGCTTTGGGATCATTTGAACACTGTGCTCTACTGAAACTGGGTTGTCCTCCCTCTCTGGTCTCACTCTTTCCATTCTAAATGTTTTTCCCTCACCAGTAATCAGGTGTCTTCATCAGGGGCTGTGCAGCAGACGACACACATTCACCAATCATTCTGACTTTCACCAGCTTTGCCACGGTGTTATTTGATGGCACGGCAGCACAAAGCACACCACCTGTTCATTTTCCTCAAATGCGTTTGTCTCTGATTGTCCATTGTCCAGCGATGTAAATTGTTCCTTCCATTGTACCCTTACTTTCATATTCATACGTTCTTTCTGGTCAGATTGAACTAGACTATCATTGATTGCCGGGCAGGAAGAAATACGTCTCTAAATTGCAATCAGTGTTTTTTACAATCCCTACAAACTGATTGCATAACCAAAAAAATAATAAATCATGCAGTGTTTCCAGTAGACAGCCGCCTGCTACAGTTATAATGTATTCCGATATGATCTCATTTTGTCTAGTCCTTTTTGTTTCTGCCCTTGATGAAAAGATCCTTCTTGCATTTCTCTCAGATAACACTCTCTGCTTGTGACAGATAAGAAATATAGCACACCATGATTTTCTTGAAAGTTATGTTAATTGCTACCGCAAGACAAGCTCCACTCAAACTCTCAGCCAACATCTGGGCGGTCTGTCGCCGCAGCACTTCACGAATGAATGATGGTTGCTTCACATCTGAATCTTAAGAATTACATGTTTCTGAAGCATTTTTCCAAGTACACTCTAGTCAAATTAAATTTGAACAATATCCAAACCAGATTTTGACTATTTTCCAAAACCTGCTGAGATTAATGCCTTCATGGGTGGCTGTCTTCTAATGTATCCTTCTATCTGACTGACTGTGTTGAAATCTCATTGACAGCAACTATGTGCATCACACAAAACAAACAAGTAATTCATAAATGGTTCACTCCTAGAATTATGAATGGAAGAAATTGCAATGCGTAAAAGGCGACTGTACAAATGGGAGTCAGTTAAATGGACAAAATACATTGTCATTTTAGTAAAAGAAGCAATACACATTGTTGCCAGGCAATGTGAGGTAAAATACACCTTTAGAAAAAATATCTACATATCCACAATTATTTTAGGGCTTCTAAAAAAATGTATCTTCTCAGTGGGCCAGTGCCCTCTAAGGTACATATTTGCACCTTATGTATCCCTAAAAGTTGCATAATAGTATATTAAGGGTACATATTACTACTCCTAGATGCCAATTTTAGGGGGCAGTCTAGATAAGGTACAACATTGCCCTTGCAAGGGTCCCTGCCCCATGCACTGACAAGCTGTATACCTAATATGTACATATTAGTACAAAAGTACATATTATTATTAACATTGCACACAAACTCACCAAATCACTCAGTGCATGGTTATAGAGTTGACTTGCTTTTTATTTAACAACTTCTTTATGTGTGAAAAATAATAGGATTACAGAATTACAGTTTGTATCTGTTTATTTTCCACAGATTTGTTTTCATGAAATATTATGTCAAATAAATATACTGTACATTTAATGACATAAATTATGCATGTGTTAGTTACTTTCGACCACCCTGCTCTCTAAGATATACTGGCATTATCGGCCCACCACTTTATCAGACTGGCAAAGTCACATGATTTCAGCAAGCGAGGCTTAATTAGGTCATACTGTCTCAAAACTTTTGTCATTTCAATGATTTAATTGCTAGGAGACATCGATCTAAAGATGAACCCATAAACCAGTGTCTAATGTATGGTTTTAACTTATATGAATGGATTTAGAGTATAGAAAAGCTCAGTTACTTCCATTACTATTTAATCTATTATCTGTCAGTTGGGCAGAACTAAGAACATACTTGCCTTGTGAGACATAGCCTAAAATATTGCATACTCAAATATTGTGCACAATAGTTTATTTGAATTAGTTCAAACTTTAACTGTACCTCTTTGAATAAATGAAATAGAGTTTGATGGTAAATTAGAATTGCGTACAAAGGAAGGCATCTATAAAGGCAGTATAGTGTTGCTGCCTTTGGGAACAGCCTTCAGATCTGAAGTGTGCACATGATACACATTTATGAGTGTTTTTAAAGCTCTGAATTTCTCCCTCATAAGACAAGCATTAGAGGGGGAGAGCATGAAGGTACAGAGGGATCTAACAGATAAGAAGCTAAATCCATGGATAGTGAGTAAATGTCTAACAAGAGAGGTTCTGTGATGCACATCCCTTCTCCACATGTATTTCCTGCAACCACATGAATAATGTATGCTCTTTTTCATTCTCGTCTCTTTTCTCTCTTTACAGCTTCCTTTGGCAACATTTCATAGCTCGTCTATACTTTTGGCAGCTTTCTGGACTTCCCAACAGATACGGGAGGACTTGTTCCAAAGGGCTACAGATAGAAAGAGAGAGAGAATCTGCCTGGCGGTGGAGCTGTGGACTGTTAACTCAACACCAATTTAACGGACAGGACCGTCTTTTATGCAGATCTGAATGGGACTCAAAAGGACAGAGTCGGACTCTAAAACTGTAATATAGTAATACGATTCAAGTCTCACCTTATCTCTACAAAACCTAGAGCACCAACCAGAGCTCTGTCAGACAATAGTGAGCATACAGATTGGATTAAGACGTTGACTTTCAAGAAGTTGACTCCAAATCAGAAGATGAACATTGATTTTAGATCATGTTAAGGACTGATTCATCTCATCTAGTGTTGGGATGTCTGACAGACCTGCTTTTTTAACCCAGCATCACTCGCTCATCATGGACGTAGATGCAAAGCTGAAGAAATCCTGTTTCTACAAGTGTGGGAACAGACAATTTCTTTCCTACCTCTCACAATAGACTTATCATTTCATTTGCAGAGAATTAGATATAGAATAAGGCATGAAGTTTGATTATCCAATATCTTCCCATTCACGCTAAAGGGATGTTCGCACTGACAAAAACAATGACTTCATGATCTGAAACTGGATATTATGGACAATTTGTTTAAAAATGAACATTGAATGTTAATAACATCAGATGTACACACCTAAAAACCAACCATTGTTTTGCTTTTCTTCTCAGGACGTTCAAGAGCTTCGTACATTGCTTTTGCTGTTACCTTCTTAAGTTATATTCTCGATTTCAATGTCCTTTTTAAACTCTTGCACACAATGTAGCAGGTGTTCTCCTAATATACAAAGCATATATCAGAGTATTAATATACTTTTACTCTTGAAGTTAGAGTACGTGTCTAGATCACTCGTAGAAGTCCCAGTTGTCTAAGCAATAATTTTAAGAAGTGCCACATGTCTGCATGGCTAGACCTGTTAGAGACTGTTTTTAAATCAACTTACAATCACAAACTCTACACAAGCAAACGCTTCTAGGTTCTGCATCAATTTGGTGTTACGTTGCAAGATGTCACAATTTATAACACTCTTCAAGTACAGTCAGTTTTCTCTTCCAGGTCAACTATTGTGATGGCAGAGCAGCAGATTGAAGAGAACACCAAATAGTTGTTGGTTTTCCTTGGATCAGTGTGTTTAACCATGTTGGTGTTTGTTGGGTCAGTGTGGATATGGCCGTTGTGTTTCCCAACATAATAAATCCAAAAGCTAACTTTAAATGTTTGAAATGTTGCTGGCTGTTTGAACTAGGCTTTTGAGTAATGAGGTTTGTTATCTCCAAGAACACAAGAAGGCATGTTAAGTATGTACTGTAGAGAGACAGTTTGTTTCCTCTAGTGTGATAAAAGAGTTTTGCGGAGAGAATATAAATCTTTCCACATTGGCTGATGAATCCTGAATGCTCCAGCACTCAACTACACTGTGATGCAGTGGCATGTTTAAGGAAGGTTGAAAGTTAGTCTGAGTTACTGTAAAATCTCATTTTTACAAAGCAGCTGGAGTCTCAGTGTGACACCAGGCATTGTTCAAGGCTTTTACACAATGTACTCAAAGTTGCCGGAAATCTGGCCCTGTGTATATATGAAACTGACAGGCTGGAATTCTCTCTGAAATTCATGTGACGTAATGATAGATGGGTTTCCAGAGCATTTCGCTGATTCTTGCATTCTGACACAATTTAAAAAAAATTCTCTCCAGACATGCTATGGGCTTCTTATTTAAAATCTTGTTATGCAAAAATGTGAGGGAAATGAACATTGGTTATGTAATGACTTGCTACCAACATGATTATACAAGACATAGTGTGGCAAAGACAGCTATATGCGCGTGTTTTGTTTTGGAATAAAGTTTTCAAAATATGGATTTCACATATGTGAAGTTTGTCTTTCACTATTGTTTGAAACAAGTATGGAGTATAACAAGTAGAATGGAGTAAATGCAAAGTAAATAACATTTATACAAAATGGCCAAACCACCCAAATTTGTCAGATTTATCTACAGTAAATAAGCCTTTTGGAAAAAATCTGTATTTTAGAATATTTTGGGATTTTTTTCCTTTCCCCTTAAAATAAAAATCGAGTAAAAACAGTAATATTGTGAAATACGTCAGTTTCTGTTTTATTGTAATATATTTTATTCCTGTGATGTAAATTTGAATTTTCAGCATTCTTCAGTGTCACATGAGCCTTCAAAAATCATTCTAATATGCTGATTTGCTGCTCAAGAAACATTCATTTTTATTATCAATGATGAAAACAGTTGAGATATTTTATGTTTTTGTGGAAATTAATTTTTTCAGGATTCTATGAAAGTTGCTAAGATCAGCATTTATTTGAAATATAAATATTTTGTAACATTGTGTCTGCTGTTACATTGGATGAATGTATATTATTTAATTTATTCAATTATATTTACTGTTTTACTTAATATTATACTTGAATTCTTGCCGAATAAAAGTATTTCCTTATTTCGAAAAGTCTTACTGAGCTCTAAACCTTTGAATGGTAGTAACGTAATTGCTTTAGCTTTTTTTAAAATATTATGGCTCACAACTGTAGAGATTTAACAGAGTCACTCAAATGTTTTGAATTTGTTCACCAAAAAGATTAATATGTTCAAAGATTTGCTTAATGATTATTTTTACAGGTTACCTGTGGTCCTCTTGTTGTTAGTCACTGAATCATTCATTCATTCAAGACCTTTTTTCAGGAACAAGATATAATTTGTTTATATATATATATATATATATATATATATATATATACAGTATCTCACATAAGTGAGTACACCCCTCACATTTTTGTCAATATTTTATTATAACTTTTCATGTGACAACACTGAAGAAATGACACTTTGCTACAATGTAAAGTAGTAAGTACACAGCTTGTATAACAGTTTAAATTTGCTGTCCTCTCAAAATAACTCAACACACAGGTATTAATGTCTAAACCGCTGGCCACAAAAGTGAGTACACCCCTAAGTGAAAATGTCCAAATTGGGCCCAATTAGCCATTTTCTCTCCCCAGTGTCATGTGACTCGTTAGTTTTACAAGGTCTCAGGTTTTAATGGGGAGCAGGTGTGTTAAATTTTGTGTTATCGCTCTCACTCTCTCATACTGGTCACTGGAAATTCAACATGGCACCTCGTGGCAAAGAACTCTCTGAGGATCTGAAAAAAAGAATTGTTGCTCTACATAAAGATGGCGTTGGCTATAAGAAGATTGCCAAAACCCTGAAACTGAGCTGCAGCATGGTGGCCAACACCATACAGCGGTTTAACAGGACAGGTTTCACTCAGAACAGGCATGGTCGACCAAAGAAGTTAAGTGTACGTACTCAGCGTATATTGTCACGGGGTGAAGAATCACATGACAAGGACTGTTCCAATAAATGCCCGGAGGGTGGATTTATTGTTACCCAAAAAGGTAAGAAGGTGACAAACAGGTGTAGAAGTGCGCTGGTGCAGTCTGTGCTCTCTTCCTTAGTCCTTGTGCAGGGTGCCCGTGCTCGTGCTCGATGGCGGCTATCCGGTCACACGCTGCTATCTACAGGGGGGGTCAAGAGATGAGAGAGAGAGAGAGATTAGCTGCAGTCTTTCTGGAGGTCGAACTCAACAGTGGAGAGATCTGCTGGGCTTATAACGCTGCCGGCTGACGAGCTGCAGCTGGGACCGATCAGCCGGTAACGAGGAAGTGCATGTGTTCTGCCTCCGTTTCCAGGGCGACGCTGATGAGATACCGGGACGCTCGTCACAATATCCAGAGGTTGTGTTTGGGAAATAGACGTATGAGTGCTGCCAGCATTGCTGCAGAGGTTGAAGGGGTGGGGGGTCAGACTGTCAGTGCTCAGACCATACGTCGCACACTGCATCAAATTGGTCTGCATGGCTGTCATCCCAGAAGGAAGCCTCTTCTAAAGATGATGCACAAGAAAGCCCACAAACAGTTTTCTGAAGACAAGCAGACTAAGGACATGGATTACTGGAACCGTGTCCTGTGGTCTGATGAGACCAAAATAAACTTATTTGGTTCAGATGTCGTCAAACGTGTGTGGTGGCAACCAGGTGAGGAGTACAAAGACAATTGTGTCTTGCCTACAGTCAAGCATGGTGGTGGGAGTGTCATGGTCTGGGGCTGCATGAGAGCTGCCGGCACTGGGGAGCTACAGTTCATTGAGGGAACCATGAATGTCAACATGTATTGTGACATACTGAAGCAGAGCATGATCCCCTCCCTTCGGAGACTGGGCCGCAGGGCAGTATTCCAACATGATAACGACCCCAAAAACACCTCCAAGACGACCACTGCCTTGCTAAAGAAGCTGAGGGTAAAGGTAATCTGTGGGGCATCCTCAAACTGAAGGTGGAGGAGCGCAAGGTCTCAAACATCCACCAGCTCCGTGATGTTATCATGGATGAGTGGAAGAGGACTCATAAGGCAACCTGTGAAACTCTGATGAACTCCATGTCCAAGAGGGTTAAGGCAATGCTGGTAAACAATGGTGGCCACACAAAATATTGACACTTTGGACCCAATTTGGACATTTTCACTTAGGGGTATACTCACTTTTGTTTAGACATTAATGGCTGTGTGTTGAGTTATGTTGAGGGGACAGCAAATTTACACTGTTATACAAGCTGTACATTCACTACTTTACATTGTAGCAAAGTGTAATTTCTTCAGTGTTGTCACATGAAAAGATATAATAAAATATTTACAAAAATGTGAGGGGTGTACTCACTTCTGTTAGATACTGTATATATATTTTTTAATTCGTTTTGTTTATTCATACATCACACGCTTAAAAACAGAGATATTTCAGTGAATGAAGAACACTCAGTGCATGAAAGTGAGAACGTTAGGTTCCAAAAATACTGATTTGTAAAAAAAAAAAAAAAGACCAACAGTAATGCTTCAAATAGCATAGTTTTCTGTTGAGATTTAAGCCTTAAAGGGATGGTTCACCCAAGAATGAAAATTCTGTCATTAATTACTCTCCCTCACGTCGTTCCGAACCCGCAAGATCTTCGTTCATCTTCAGAACGGAAATTAAGATGTTTTTGATGAAATCCGAGAGCTTTCTGACCCTCCATAGACAGTAACGCACACAATCAAGGCCCAGAAAGGTACCAAGAACATCAACAAAATAGTCCATGAGACATCAGTGGTTCAATCATAATTTTATGAAGCCACGAGAATACGTTTTGTGTGCAAAGAAAACAAAATTAACAACTGCACCTTGTCCAGAGGAATACACACACATGCATCATACTGTTGTAAACACGTGTCAAAAACTGACACGAAATAGAAAAAATTGTTGAATAAAGTCATTATTTTTGTTTTATTTACACACAGAAAGTATTCTCATAGGGTCATAACATTACGGTTGAATTACTGATGTTAGATGGACTATTTAATCGATGTCCTTACTACACTGTAAAACAATGACTGTAATTTCAATAGAAAAAGACTACAGTATGCTACAGTAAAAACATATTAATTGGTTAACAGTAAGTTCCCCTACTATACATGAGGAAAACCTGTTGGACATTACATGTAATTTTACAGTAATGTAAAATGTTTGGAAGTAAAAAAGAATGTATAATGTACAATGAAAAAAACGTAAATTGACATTCCCTGCATTACATTTCTCATTTGATGTTTTTTTCATTGAAATAACTAGTTTCTTTGTTTTTTCTTACCAGTTTTGTAAATTAGGGTTGAATGTTACATCTAATGTTGTTCAATTAATGATTATTGCATTATTTCAGTATCATGTGTGTTGGTGTATTAACTGGTGGTTGTTGAGGAGAGACCCCCCCACATGATTGCAAAGCACTTTGGGTGTATAGCAATACAATAAAAGCGCTATATAAATTAATTATTAATTCATTAACATCAGTTAATGAAATAAGCTTTAAATGTTAATTTAAGTTAAATCTGTAAAACCTACTATTTTGCTACCATACTTTTTACGGTAAAAATTATGACGACCACAGCAGATTTCTTTTTACAGTGCACCTGGGTCTAGGAACATTTCTGTTGCTTTGCCATCTATGGTGGTTCAGAAAGCTCAAATATTTTATCAAAAATATCTTAATTTTTGTTTCGAAGATGAACGAAGGTCTTAGGGGTTTGGAACAACATGAGGGTGATTAATTAAGAATTAAGAATTTTCATTGTTGGGTGAACTATCACTTTAATGCAGCCTATTCTCATACAAGGTGATGTATCAAAACAGAAAAAGTTATTCGAGTTGGTTCCACCATCAGAGAATCTATCCGTTCGGAGCACCAGACCAGTACTCCTCTGTCTCTGAGATGGAGGAGAGTTAGTCACCGTGCTATTTTATTCATGAAGGACCTCTATGAGCCATGTGTCTGAATACCTCAAGCTTCTCTTGAGCACACAACAGAGAGCTGATTCACTTCAGCAGACCCACGGTCAAAAACTCTGAAGAATATCACTTTTAGCTCATTTCAAACATGTTTTTCTATTGTTCCTTTGCTTTTTTTTAGCTAGTAAGTTGACTAGCTTAACATTTTCAGACATGATTGATGCATTGAAACCTGGTAATGGTGTTAAAAACTGTTTAGTTAGACAGCCCACTAGGTTTTAAATGAAAGCCATTTAAAAAAAAAAACTCCTCCACATTCCTTTAATCACCAGTTTATTTCCCGCTGCATGCATCTGGCCCGCATCCATTATTTCTCCCCTTCTCATTTTCAGAAACCTGAAAATGAAACCCCTTTTAAAGCCTCTCAAAAGAATTCAATACTCAATAGAGCTGTTCGGTTTGTATCCAGAATTAGCATTTCTGAGCCATGGATTCCCTTCTGAGTTTTCAATGGGTTTTAGAATAAATTATACATATTCATACCTCAAACGTGAGTTTTGAACTGTTGTGTGCTGAAGAAACACAAGTTACTGACGTAAGAACATGAGTTTATGTGCTTGATGAATTGGACAGTTGTAGTAATCCTTTTGTAGCAATTTGTTGGCAAATTTGATCTCTTTAAAGAATCAGCCTTCCATGTTGTAGCTATAGAAGACCATTTCCACAACAAATTTAAAAAGCTGTTCAGAGAGTTTATATCTCGCAATTCTAACTTTTTCTTTAAAATGCAAGTTTATATCTCACAATTGTAATTTTTTTCTAGTTTTTATTTTTAAATTATTCTTATTTACCTGTCACAATTCATACTCTTTTTTTATTGTGAGTTCATACTTCACAAATCTGACGTTGAGTTGCAATTTCTTGCAAATCTGATTTTTTTTTTTTTATTGAACAATTCTGACTTTTTGCATTTGCATATTATTTGGAAGTGTAAGTGACAGTGACTTGTCATATGGCCAAGTATGGTGACCAATACTCGGAATTCGTGCTCTGCATTTAACCCAGCTAAATGCACACACACACCGTGAACACACACCCAGAGCAGTGGGCAGCCAGTCATCTTGCGGCGCCCGGGGAGCAGTTGGGGGTTCGGTGCCTTGCTCAAGGGCACCTCAGTCGTGATATTGAGGGTGAAGAGAGTGCTGTACATTCACTCCCCACCGACAATCCCCGCCGGACATGAAACTCAAACCCGTGACCTTTCGATTATGAGTCCGACTCTCTATCCATTAGGCCACGACTCGGAGCTCATTTGCATATTTATTTCAATAAATGTTTTGGTACATTACACTTTGTATTCATATCAGTGCACAAAATCACATATTACATGTTCAAAATTAATGACTTTTTTATGATCCAGCAGAAAAATGTTGTCCACAAAATTAGACAGGCTCAGATTGGCCATCAGAAGCGGTGACTGATTTGGCTTGCTGCCCTGCAGTTTCTGCCAGGATATTATGTTTTCCTACAGATTCTTTCTTAGTGGTGTACACTTAGGGTATTTATTATTACTGCCTGGCCAATGCACCCATGTGATTTCTGAATTAAACCAATAACAGTCCATCATTCTCATACCTCTTAAACTTCACACATTCAACACGTGAGAACCAAACATGGTATTTCTTCTCCTCCAGTGAGCAGAGCTTCAGGTCTGTGAATCCAAAGAACTTCTTGAGTGAATCAGATTTGAATGCACTTGAAAGCTGTTTTAGGGCATCAGAGGACACTGAATTCTCTCGTGTGCCATCCACTTGTCCCGTTCTCTAATATCAACGCCTCTTGAGGTCATTTCTCCATTAATGAGCACAAACACCATCAGCACAAACAGGCTTTTTAACTCTCTTTCACCACCTGTTCCTTTGTCCCCTGCAGGGATGTCGTCGGCCCAGAGTTCTGAGTGACTGTGCAGTTCTGCCACAGAGATCAGAGCCGTGCGTCTGGCGCGCGCCACACGTTTGTGTCTCCGAGTGTCACTTGTGGAAGCAGCTGTCACACAAACAGATCATTAAAGAGCGGTCGATCTCCACCGCCACTTTGAGAGGCAATTACCACACGACATGGAGGATTGCAGCTGCATAATGATCTGTGCGTTTGGAACACAGACACACAAATGCGCGCATTATCAGCAGCAGCCCGTGACATTCTGTGACAGTATCTGACAGCGCTGGAGCTCAGGGTTAGGCCTCATTGGCCGCCACATGGCTGTTGGAGAGGTGGGACACTGTCCAGAGCAGTTTGTCTTATTCCCGGAACTAGCAGTGAATCTGCCTCCAGAAAATATCCTGCCTCAGAAGTGCCTTCGATTCATGTCTGAATGATTATGAGTGCACATGAATGCCATCACATGAAATAGAAAACTCTTGTCTAAAACACATGTATGTAGGCTACTCTTTGATTTCACGCTGGTTTATTTTTATACCATTTTCAAGAAACGTCTACATTTAATCTAATCTTAAATCAAGAGGATCACTTCTGTCATAGTTTTATTTTTATGTCATAATGCCTATATATGCCAAACTCTTGCTCTATGGTAAAGCACTAAAGTCTGAGTGACAAAGTTGCTTTGAAATGATGATACAACTATAAAAGTGCAATGCAAAAAACAAAACAAAAACACTGAAAATCTGTTAATTGGTTAAAGCTGTTTTTTTGTTGTGAAAAACTGTAATAGATGTGCATTAATTAGACATTACTTGAAGTTTAACTGTGAAATGCTGTCAAATGTACTGTTTGTGGAAGTGAAAAAGAACAAATAATGATATAAACTGGCTTCCCCAGAATTCCCTGTTTAAAATGTTTTTTTTTTAATTTAAATAATTGTTTTATGTTTGAATTTAAAATGAGTTTTAATCATAAAAATTACAGGTTGTTTTGTAAATATTTGTACATTTTTGCTGTAATTTTACAGAAATATTCTGACAACCACAGCAGCTGCTTTTTTCTATAAAAACACCATTATTTTGTTTTTACAGTTTGTTTATTCTAAAAAGGACAAAACAAATAAATATGATTTTGACTTTGACAACCAAAACAAAGTAAAGAGCAATGACATACTGTATATTTTGTGTTACATTGTGAGTACATGACAGTGTAAAGTACATATCTTACATTTTATCTTACAAACGTTTTTAACATATTTTTCAAATGTTTTTTACAGATATTATGAATAGTTCACTAAGAAATATAATACAATTTTTGGGCAATCACACCGAAAACAAGGTCATTTCAGTTTTTTTTTTTTTTTCTTTGCATGTTGGTCACACGTTTTTATTTGGCGAACAAACGGTTTTCAAATATTAACAATCAGCTATTTTCAGTAAACTAAGCATTTACATTTTTTTTATTAAATAATAAAAGTTGCATAAATAATAATTATTAAGGGCTTTCCTTTATTTTATTTATATTTTGATTTCAGGTCAGTTGTGTCCACTAAATGTATAGTATTTTCAGTGTATTTTTACATAAAATAATAGTTTGAGACAAAAACGAGTGTCATGCCATTGACCCAGCTTTGGCAGACTCATATTTTCTTTGAGCCTTTATTTTCTGAGAATCGTGATAGAAGTGATAGAATAGTTTTTGATCATTTGTATCTACTTTTCCAATCATTCTTTGCGTAAACACAAAATAAAAATTAAATAATAAAGATTTATAAAATAAAGCAACAACTGCCAAGCACATCCTTTGCTGCCTTTTTTGTGTGCTTTTTTATCAGGAAGTGAAATAAAAAATATAAATCACAGGAAGACTTGAAGGCAGCATAAACCCATCGATGTGTTTGAAGTACTAATAATTAAGGAGACTGAAAAAGGCACGTAAAATGATCTCCTGCAGTGTTTGAACCAACCTTTAGCAAGTTTAAACTGGTCTTGCTGGTCTCCCAGCCAGGCCAAGTCAGATTCAGCTTAGCTTTATTTGTACAAACGCTCTGTGCTATTTTAGCAAGGCTTTCCTGGACATGTTCTCTTTCATTATTCACAACACCGTCTGTGACGGGACAAATACAGGACTAGTCAGGCGCAGCGTGGATGCATAAGTATCTCTGTCAGTGAGCTGGTGACAGCAGCATTCATTTGAGATCCCTGAACTGATCTGCTGTTGTGATACATGACTGCACTTTCCTCTGGGTTCTGCTCATGTTGTGCTCCACAAAACACATGTTACACACTCCATCTATTTAAGATCTGTGTGATCGATCATCACTGTAACAGTACACACAACGTTCTGTCCGCTGCAGTCACTGGGCCGTGAACACATGATGGTAAACTGACCAGCAAGTGTTGAGAAATCTGCTTAAAGCTGTTCAAGATCTATGACACTTTTCTGCTTTATCAGCAACACACAAATCTGTATATCAGCACCACTGGAAGTAGATTTATGCTCTGTTGATCCCCATTCAACCATAACCATTCATTTCAGCTGCATTATATGATGGGAAAGGAGAGAAAGAGAGGGGAGGTAATGGGATCGCTTGGAGAATTAACTATTTTATAACATTTTAACACACAATTTATATTAGGGATATAACAGTTAACTAGACAAACACAAATACAAAAAAATGTATTTAAATACATTTAAATCAAATAAATAATTGAAATGAAATAAAACATAAAAAAGTTTAAACTTATTTAAGTACTAAAATAAGTATAACTAAAATAAACTAAATAAAACTGAACAAAAACTATAAATAAAAATATTTTTTGGAAAAACTGTGGAATTACTAACTCTTCAACAAAAATTCAACCGAATTATAAAAATGAAATCTAATTCAAAATATTAACAGATTATAAAAGTATTTCAATCATACTAAAATATCAAATAAAGAGAACAGAAAATGTATTAATATAAAACCTAATATAAATATTATTTTATAATTATAATTTATATGATTAATAAAACACATTTTGAAATAATGTTGCATTTCAAATAATAAATGAATAAATTAAATATAATTAAATTCAATACATATTTATTCATATTAAAATTAAATAATATTAAAATACTTGAACATTATTGCAATAATTAACATTAACGCATTTTCATAGTAATGCTTACATTTAACAGCCATTAAAACAACCATTATTGATGTAAAGTCATATTTTACACTTTTATTTTTTTAAGTATAATTGTATACGTATATTTTTATATTGTATACTCTAGTTCAGTAAATTAGGCTATATTTTCAGTTGCAGAACATTTATGTTTTAAGACAAAGATGTGGGAGGGACACATTCAAGGGAACTTCTACTTCTAAACTTTGATCAAATTTAATATTAGCCTGAGCTTGAGCTAAATACTGTATTTTTGTTTACTGCTCATTCACATCTTTTTTCCGCATGTAAACACAAATGGTGGTCCGCCCGGAGAAACCAGTCGAAGACCCCTGGAAAGTGCATTGATAGATGAATCACAGTCTCTCTATGCAAACTGGGAACCAAAGCAAACTGCTCTTCTTGTGAACTAGCAGCTCTCGATCAAACTAAAACAACACACACATTGCCAGCCTCAGCAGCAAGAAGACATTTCCCTCCATGTCTTCAGTTATTCTTGGATTTCAACAGCGAGGAGTTACTCAGAGCTGAAGCAATTCTTCACACAGCATGCTTTACTTCATTTCATGGCCTAAAAATACAGCTGGAGCGCTAACATACAGTATTACCACAGGCTATGGGAACGTGTCCAGATGATATGAACCACCCATTATGTAAGAGTAGTTCGGCCTTCACCAGTCTCTAACACAGAGGTTGAAGTGCTGTTTATGGCCGACATGAGTTTCGAAAATGACTGATGTATTAATAACATACGAAACATGTCATCTTCCAGAAAAAAAGCCAATAGGGTTTAGATTTATATTTCATGTGCATTATTAAAGTCATGAGATTGATAGTTTGAGGGACAGCCCACAGACGTGTTAAGTGCTCATCGCCTGTTATCATCTGTCATAAACTCACCATACTGTCAAATAATCCTGCACTATATTACTGGACACTTTTATGTAAATGAAACATATATGAGAGAAGAAAGAGTAAAGATGGAAGACGCTTTTGGTAAATAAGATAGTGAATGATTACTAGGTAATTAACTAATGCTCTAAAATAGATAGGATTGGTAAACATAGCATGTTATCATAAAACAGGGCTTTCGTGCGTTTAGTGTTGATTCTTTCTTTCTTTCCAAGGCTACGTTTGGTCAAATATGGCATTTACAGCCAGTATGAAATAGGAACTCGTTTTGGGGTATCACTTTTTCCTCATTTCGAGACTCAAGAAAGGCAGTCATTTGCCTCCCCCTCCTGGTGGACGCTGTAATAGAGCTCACATTACGTCATAGTTTGAAGACACAACGATAATGGGTCTCTATTGAGCCCCGTGACGTGATGTGGAAAGCGAGACCTCAGTCGAGAATTATTTAGAAACTATAAAAATGAATAATTTGTATTGCAAATGCGATTTTGACTGATTTTTTTTTGAGACAGAGTTTGAGCAAAGTCATGAACTGTTCAGTTATTAAATGTAATTATAATATTAAAACGTTCAAGTTCACATAGGCTACACATTTTAATTGAATCACGTTGTAAACAGAGATAAAATATAGCTTTTAGCAAGTACAGAAATGAATAAAAACAAAACGTAATATTTACAGGGATACGACGTCATGTCAACTTTTGTCTTCTGGACAATAAATACCCAGATAATAACTAGTTAAAATAATGTATTGATATGTGCAAATCCATATGAAATACATGTATATATATATATAATTTTTTTATCGAAAAGAAGACGACGTTATAATGATACGATTATACTCAGATTATTAACCTAAAAACTAAGCAATCTTTTCTCATTATAATGTTGGGAAAATTCTCATTTTACGCGTCCGCTTGACGTTACAGTTTCGTCATAAGCGAGCGGCATTACGTCAAGCCGCATCAAACGCTTTCATTCAGGCAGGGGCTTTATGATGCAGAAATACCAAAATGATTGGCCTGATATCAAAATGAGTGATCATAAATAATAACGCGAGAGTTTGCAAGTTGCCTGCCGACTGTAGTCACAATAACTGTCAAAGGCAGCAGCGGATACGCGCGTGACCCAGCACCCATACTGTTACTGTACACGGTCGCGGAGATAATATCCCTATCAAACAAATACACGGCATAATCCCGAGGTAAGGACCGGAATCGAGGGGCTGCGGCGAAACTGCGCGACGCTGTGTCTTCCCCTCCGCTCTCCGTCGCGTTCACTTCTTCCACCCTCGATTACTGCACTAAACATAACCCCGTGCCTCCTTTAGCAACAGCGCGAAGGTTTTTGTACTCCTCCTTCGTATTAAAGTCGCCATTTTGCTTCACTGCCTATGAAAGCTTCTTGTATTTTCATATTTTGGCGGCGTTTCTGCGTTTTGTGCGCGTGCTTTTGAGTTGGATTTTAACGAGAGCTCGTGGATTACATATTAATGAAGAGGGGCGCCGAGTGCTGCCTGGAAACGCGGTGAAAGTGTTCGGCTTGTGGGCATTTGCATCAGCTTGCTCTTTTTTCTTCCTCCTTCTTCTTCATCATCTTCCTCCGCGGATACGCACAGTGGGGGCCGTGAGTGTGGCTACCGACCGTGACGCCCGTCTGTCCGCGAGCTCC
>CM050412.1:62355782-62375782 GCA_027564155.1 Gymnocypris eckloni scoliostomus | reverse complement strand
ATTGTGTTGCATTAAGCCACGCATCCAATGTAACATTATTGGCATGTTCTTAAGAGTGTGTCTGGAGCTGTGTCTGCAGTGTTTTAATGTTAACTGCTTGTTTTCAACCCTAAGTGTTTCACCCCAGTTCTAGAGCGAGAGATATTCTGACATGAAGCAACTATAACTCACATCCAGATAGAGCTGGGCGGTATGACCAAAAATTTATATCACGGTATTTTTCTAAATTATACCGGTTTCACGGTATATAATGGTATTTATTTTTTCATGCATGACGGTGTTAACCACATTTTCTACTGACTGAGGAAAAACTGCAGTAGATTGACTTAGAATGCCATATTTTAGTGTCATGACGAGTGAATATTGTAGAAAAAGTCCACACTAAATACAGGGGTTAAAGCAAAAAATATTTTGACTGAAAATATTTCCTCGGCCAAAACCCATTCCACAGCCATACGGCTACAGTCACACACAGTTTAAGAGCTGTGTTTTCTTCTTGTAATTAGGGCGCTTGTCCTCCAAATGAAACATTTATGAGTACCTTCTGATCAATATTCTGATAAAAATTAGCCTTCGAATGTGACGTTTGACTCAAAGTGACTGAAAGGGGTATTTTATTTTACCTTTGCAATAGCATTATTTTTATCTACTTCAAATTCAAAAATGTATGTTTATAAGCTTTTTATAATTGATATTTAAAACAATATAATATAAAACAAAGTACAATACGACAAATAAGTTACCAATCATGAAATTAGTATTAATAAAATTATTTGTATAATTTGGCACAGAAGAACACAAAAGTTTAATGAGGCTCGAGTGCAATTACATTCATAGATTCATGTGGACATTAATGTTTTACATATAAATTAGCTTTTAGTGATGCACAACGGCTCAGCTGTTACTTTATTTTGAACTATTTTCGTTGATGAAATAGAACAAAATCATGCATTACTTGTTTATTGATCTTTTGTATTAAATCAATATATCACATTTGCAAACTCCTTATAATTATTAAAAGCTGTCTCCAGCTGATCGCGATCTGTGGGCGCAGGCGTTGAGACACGTGAGTGATGCACGTGCAAATGTGATGCATTCTGTCGGAACCTGTGGGAATGAGTATAATTATTATTAATAGCCGCAATCCCGAAATTCAAGTTCTGCTCGGTGTTCTCTGCTAAGAACCCGACTGTGAATGATCTGGCGTTACTATGTTGTTTGCCGATGTGGGGATGATTTTGGTGTTCCAGAACAACAACAGTGTGCTACATGATTCCTACATGTTTCTTTCCCTCAGTAATCCCTGATAACGTTTAAATGGAGTGAACTCGAACAGTTTCTCCGTGGCGGGAATGTAAAACCCGGAGTGGATCCGGAGCGGAGTGATTACAGAACTCTTAGAGCGGAGAGAGGCGTGCTTTAATCCACTCCAGGCTTTGATCACATCCCCTCAGCAGACTGAATGCACCTCGTCTTTCCTTCATTTAAGACCTATTCAGGCTAAAATCAAGACATTTATAACACTATTTGAGAAATGTAAGCGTATTTATGGTCTTAACATGATGAAAAGTGAATTTAAGAAGGCGGGAACCTGCAATTGACGGAATCTGTCGACGACGGAGAACTTTAGTTTGTGAGAGAGCGGAGCTGATGCAGCGGACGGTGGATATTTGTTGCGGTCGATGTGGATATATTGTGCATGACTTCTTCTCTCTCATCACATTCTACTAGTGCTTCAGTTTCGGAACTTTCACGCTTAGTAACACATACAGCTGTATCCTCGCCAAAATGCAATAGTGAAAAGAGACCCCTCTCTAACAGTGTCGCGTTTCAAACGTTATTTAAATGACACCGGTATTGCGGTATTTTAAAAATTCATATCGTAAGAAAAATAAACACCGGTATTCGGTATGAACCGGTATACCGCCCAGCACTACATCCAGACCACCAATCAGATGCAAAATTAGGGAAATGTCATAATTGAGTATGTGTATGTATTGCTGTTTACCGAGCTCTTGTGAGAAAACGAGCAATGTTTCAGCATTCTGGTCCATTCACTCCTCTACCACCACTCGTTTCCGTTTTTTGGCAATTAAGTGCTTTGAAAGGGAACAAGAGGAAGTTCCATATTCATGTTTTTTGATGTCAGTATTAGGCCTGCATGGGCATTATTAGTCACAAATTGAGGATCTCTCTGGTACCCATAATTTGATAGGCTTTAATGATAATGGATTTTTTTTGCTAAATAGAGAGGCTGATGGTACTACAATTATGTAATTCAGCTGTTTCATTTGGTAAATGTAAAATGTGCCAACTTTAGCTCAGTTTTGGTAAGTAAGCTAAATTTGAACTTGAGCTTGTGTAGCTAACTAAAATGGCATAATTCTTTGCTCAGAGTCAAGTGAAAGCAGCCTGGCAAAGGTCTGGTGGAAAACAATCTTGGCACTGGTTCACAAATGAGCTGGGAGAATGATATTTGTGTTGGGCCATGCTGTTTGAATTTTACTGCGGATTGTGAAGAGCATTTTATTGCTTTCACAGCGTCAGGCCAGACTGTCTCTGCTGGAGAATATTTATCGCTGAGTTTGCAGCCCCTATATGCTGAGCGCCTCTCCTCGGCTCAGACTACATGTTCAAAAGCAGGTCCTAATGCATTCATTTAATGCTCGCTGGAATGGATGTTGGCTTTGAACTAAAACCTGTCGTTAGTATTTCGTTAGTTCTTTTTGACTTCCTATTTGTGGCCTGTGGTTGTGGCTACTGCTTTTAACTTGTAAACAATGTGCCTGGAAGGAATTCAGACATAAACAATAGTGTTTCCTAGCTGTGGTTTTGATGTCACAATGCCACCGATTTGTCAGTCGAACCCGAAGCATTCAGGCCAGCCTCCCTGGGATGTGTGTGAAAGTGTGTATGTGTTTGTGAGACAGTGCATGGCTTCTTCTGCCAAGGGTGCGAGACACTTGTCTGGTCTTAGTCTGTTAGATGTCAGCAGCTGAATAGCACAGTTGCAGCTGTTTCATTTCTTATGTCTGGAATGGCTTCATCTTAATTTCAAAAGTGCTGTGTTCAACACGTTTGTAGCATTTACATTTTCTCCCCTGAAGTCCATTTTTAATTATAGAAGAACCAATATTAGGTTAGGCTTTATGAGCCTAATATTGCATTGAATATTAAAATAGTCAAATATGAAGTCACTTTACCTTTGACACTGTTGAATTGCAGTGGTGTAATAGTGTTGCTGGATGCACTATATTTAGAGACCAACCAGATGGAGCCATTTATCTGTAAACATGATATGTAATAATAACTGATAATCAGTGGAAAAGTTTGAATATCTGTAAGCAATGTTGGTCAAAAGGATTTTCAGTCTCTTATTACTGGAATACTTGATTCTAAATGGTCAGTCGTGACTTTCCGATGTGTTATTGCCCGATAATAACATCAGTAGCAATGCCGAAATAACATACCATTCATCTGGGAACTGGAGGCCGGCACTTCTTTCACATCTCTCCTATCACACTGCCACACTCTCTCTAATTTCATTCAAACCGTTATTTGCCATGCACACAATGTGTGGTTTCATGAGTCCCAACCGTTTACAGGATTGATTCCTTTAATGTGAATTCCTTGTTTGTACGGAATGCATTTCACAAATATTTGTAGCCAAATTAATATTACAGTGACCAAAGTCTGTTCAGCGATAATAACCAGAGCTGTCCTGTTTCATTCTTGTTTGGAAGGCTACTTTGCAGAGAGCGCTCTTGAAAGTTTGCCATGTCCTCTTAAAATCAATGATTATTAGGTATGGTTTGTTGTTTGGACTCGGCTCATAAAGCAATCTAGTTTAAAGAGTTAATAAAGTAGGCAGGTGCGGGACGCTATATTTTGGAATGTGGCTTATTTTCAAGATAGCACAATTGGGTTTGAGTTTATTATGTTCAAATTTATTGTTGTTGTTTTTTCTAGCAAGATCTGGCAACACTGAGTTAACATGTACTCTGTCACTTCTTGCGCTGCACATAGAAAAGAGACACAACTCGTGTTAAAATATGTCACTAACAACAAGTTGCTCAGTTCAGTTCTGTACACACTGCGTTGAATTTTTGTAAAATGTGGTTGTCATTACCTGTGTTTTTCATGAGTTAATTCGGTTGTAGAATGCAGTTGTCACTTCCATAAATTACTGTCTGTGTAGAGAACAGAATTAAGCACTAAAAGTGAAAAAATAGACAACTGAATTTAGCTGCAGTGTGTATGTGGCCAATGACTGTATTTATCGTAAAATTAAGGACTAAAGTGTTAAAGGTATAATTCACCCAAAAATGTAAATTACCCCATGGTTTACTCAAGCATCCTATGTGTATAGGACTTTCTTTTTTCAGGTGAATACAGTCAGAGTTATATAAAAAATGTCCTGGCTCTCTCAAGCTTTGTAATAGCAGTGAATGTGGGTCAAGATTTGAAGAAAAATAAAGCACATCCATCCTCATAAAATAGTGCTGCACCCGGCTCCAGGGGGTTAATAAAGGCCTTCTGAAGTGAATCGATGCATTTTTATTGGAAAAATATCCATATTTAAAACTTAATTAACCATAATCTCTAGCTTCTGCTAACTGTCGTACACACGTTCACGAGAGAGTGGCAATTCAGTGTAGAGATTACGGTTTAAAATATTTTAAATCTGGATATTTTTCTCATACAAATTACTGTAATACTGAGCAATTTTTATGAAGGATGGATGCACTTTTTTGGGGTTTCAAAATCTCGACACCAATTCGCTGCCATTATAAAGCTTGAAAAGGCCAGGTTATTTTTAAAAGGGGTCCTATTATGCTTTTTCACTTTTTGAATTTTAGTCCGTGTGTATGTTTGTGCATAAAAAAAGATCTACAAAGTTACAAATCTCAAAATCCACTCCAAAGTGAGATATTTTGTAAAAAAAAATCCCTTTTCAAGAACTACAACGAACAACTCGTTTGGACAATGGACTACAGCGTTGCTTTCTGGGTGTTGTGATGTAACAAGGCGGCCAATTAGAATATAATTAAAATAAATCCCGCCTACAGCAATTCGAATGGTTGGGGAGGGGCGAGGTCGTGGTTAGAAGAACGCTTTGTTGAGTGCATCATACAAGACGTCGATGAAGAAGAAGTTCTGCTGTAGTGTCTAGTTTTCACCATGTAGAAGAAGCGCTGTTTTTCACCCGTGCCCAAATGTCGTTTTCCTTCCTAAAGCAGACGACGTCAGGAAACAGTGGTTAAAATGTATTTTTAACTCTGTTCCTGAGCATTATAACCCCAATTTGGTACTGTGTTTTGCGCATTTAACTGAGGACAGCTTCCACAACATGAGGGAGTACAGTGCTGGTTTCACCAAAAAGCTTTTGCTGAAAAAGGGGCAGTTCCCATTTAAATTTCTGACATGACAATACTGGACAGTGATATAATCTGCTAAATTTTCACTTCAATTATGAGATTTTGGTATAAATAAATTAAACTGTATAACAGTTTCATTGCAATTCATGTTATAATGTTATAATTAAAGAACAATAAACATAATACATATTACCGTTGCACTGATAGTAAATGCAGTTATTTTTAAGCTTTTGTTGTCATCCTATCAAAAAACTTGATTTAGCCAAAAAACTAAACTAAAATGTCTTGCAATATCCGTGCGTACAAAGGTTCTGCGCAATCCTTTTGTTCAATATTCTCATGGTCTGAATTGATAAGGCAATATTGACGAACTTGCTGTTCTGGAGAGGGGCGGGGCAATACTGAAACGCTGTCTAAGCTGTTCGCCAATCACAAAGCACTGGGGCAGCTAACCAATTACAGCACATTTCGTTTTTCGGAAGGCGGGCCTTCATCAAACCCGGAACTAAACGAGCCGTTTGTGCCAGGCTGGGGAGAAAGGTATTGTAATAATGTAAATTATGTGAAAACCTATGCCACAGTCATATCACCCTGCAGCCCAAGACGGTTGCCCACTGAAGCAAAGCAGGGTTGAGCTGGTCACTACCTGGATGGGAGACCTCCTGGGAAAACTAGATTGCTGTTAGAGGTGTTAGTAAGGCCAGCAGGGAATGCTCACCCTGTGGTCTGTGTGGGTCCTAACATAAAGGTACATCTAAAAAAAATTGAATATGGTTATAAGTTCATTTTTTTCTTGTAACTTATTTTCCTATACATTGCCATTAAGGTGAAATTACTGGAGAGATTTAAAGTCATTCTATCAATAATACAGAAATAAACATTAGCAAAACAACATTTGTAGGTATTTATTATAATTCAAATAAAAAATAATTTTGCATCTGAACTCTTCATGTATAACTTACTATTTTAACTAAATGCAAAAGCTGAATAATCAATCAAAGTCTACTGATTAATCAGTGAAATAATTAATCGATTATCAAAATAATCATTTGTTGCAGCCCTACTTGAACCAAGTATTGAGTGTATAGAAATGAGCATGCGTTTCAGAAGCCTGACATTTCTGTTTAAAATATCCTTTTATTGATCTTATGTAATATTCAAATTTCTGAGAGACTGAATTTTAGGGTTTTCATTATCTGTAATTGATAATCATCAAAATTTCAAGAAATAAAGGCTTGAAATATTTCTAAAATATTTACCTTTTTCATGATATTCAAATTTTTTGAGATGTGCCTTTATAGTGACGGGACACTATACTGTCAAAAAGAACCGTTTTTAGGATGAGACATTAAACCGAGGTCCTGACTCTCTGTGGTAATTAAAAATCTCAAGGCACTTCTCGTAAAGAGTAGGGGTGAAACCCTGGTGTCCTGGCCAAATTCCCATCACTGGCCCTTGTCAATCATGGCCTCCTAATAATCCCCATACACTTGATTAATCTATGACTCTCTCTCTTCTCCACCTGTAGCTGGTGTGTGGTGAGCACACTGGTGCCGTTGTCCTGTGGCAGCTATCGCATCATCCAAGTGGATTCTGTACACTGGTGGTGGTTGAGAAGTGACCCCCCCACATGATTGTAAAGCGCTTTGGGTGTACAGCAATACACAATAAAGCGCTATCTAAATGCATAATTCATTCATTGCATAAATAATGTGTTTTTCGAACCACCAAGCATGAGAGCATGTTCTAGTACAACCCAAAACAAAATCAAGACTTTGTAAAAGAGCTTAATAGGACCTCTTTAATGTAACTTTGATTATATTCGTCTGAAAGAAGAAAGTAATATGCACCTAGGATGTCTTGAGGATGAGTAAATTATAGGGCAGCTATCCCTTTAATAGTAGGCCTGCGGTAATATTGTTGAAGTGTTCATCTTTTAGCTAGAAGTGCTGTTTTGTACTCTGTAATGGATTAAAGACAACAAACAAGCATGATTTTAAAATACTTTCTTCTCAAATAAAATGATATGCCCTCTTCATTATTTATGTGGTGAAAAGCTGTGTAATTAGCGATATGACTGACTGTACATTATGCTTTAAATGTCTGAACTTGGTCTAGGCTCAAAGCTGTTTGTTTGGAACTGTTTATCTTTGCGGAAGCTTTATGTTTAAAGAGCACAGATCAATATTTAGTGTCTTAATATTTACTCATGTGGCAAGTAGCGGTTTTAAAGGAGCCATAGAATGCATTGATACAGTATTTTAAATTGTTCTCTATCTACATAGAAGGTATGTGGCTTAGGTAAGGGCAAGAAAATCTCCAGAAACAGTTTTACATGTCCATTTACAACCCTAGGATATCTCCCTAGAATGAAATGGTCTGTTATTACCTTATTCAGAAGGGTCATGAATAATAATGTTGAGCTCTGCTCTGATTGGCTGTTTCACAGTGCGGCTCAATGTTGAGCTCTGCTCTGATTGGCTGTTTCACAGTGCGGCTCATTTCAGTAACTCACACAGCAGCGTATTTCAATACTTTCTCTCACAGTTATATCGTTGGGTAATTATACTGTATATAAAATGCGGGAATCAGGAAGCCGCTATTAGTATGTCGAAAGCATGATAGCTTTTTAGTTTCACTTAAGAGATTCGCGATCCAACCTACTCTATTTATACTATGGAGCGGCAGTACTTACCACACATTTTACAAGATCAGATGCTTGTCAGTGGTGCTCAGGATCTGTAAATCATTTGTCATCATCCTCAGTCATCTCTCCTGACTCTGTTTATGCGGTACTGTAATGTAACAGGCTACCGCTAACAAGTAGCTAACCATGTCCCTTTAGTGACACGCTTTCCGTGGCTTTCTGTATACAGACACCAACCCATCCCTGCACTTCACATCCCCTGCACAGCCTGGAACATAGCATTTATTTCTATGATCTGCCATTTTCGCTGTTGTCCTCGCTTGTTTCTTCACAATACCTGCAGAACTTCTGATGGTTCGGCTGGCGGCTGGCCTAGAACATGGGCGGGTGTATGCAAATATTGGGGGAGTAGCTATTAGGGATCCCGACTGTAACGTCACAGTCGGTGTTATGTTCTGATTCGTCTATTTTTCAGTGGTCTTTTGCAATGCACGAGATTTACATAAGAAGGAGCAAACAATGGTGTGTGAGGCTCAGTTTATTTTATTATTCAATTATTATTCAACTATGCAAAGGTAAAGCCAGATTTCCATTCTATGGTACCTTTAATAAACAGGATAATGTACATCTAGCCAGTTGTTGTCAGAGAATGAATCATAAAATCCCGTGTTCCAGGATATACAATGTCTACACACCCCTATTGAACTTGAAAGATGCAAAAGAAAGTGATTTGTTTGTTACTAGAATTTTTGTAGAATATTGCATTAAAGGTTGAAAATATCATTTATCTTGGAGTGATTTTAATCTCAATGTGCATTTTAAGAGGTGTTTAGATGTTCCACAGACATTGTTCCTTCTGCACTACTTCATCAACATTTTCTGAGTGTGTTTTAGCTGTTTGTTTTTTGGGGGGGGGGAATTGGAGCAATTTGTCTTTTTCTATATTTAGGCCTACTGTAGGAGTTCTTGATAACACATGTAGGCATAAAACATTTTGTATAATTACAACAATTTAGTTTTGTATATAGTGTGAAATATGAATTGTAGCAAACTGTCAGTTAAAGCCCACAGATCCCCACTGGGAAATGTGCTGTCTTCTTTTCATACTTGGCTCTTGTTACAATGATCCCATACTTGAGAAAACATATTTTATGAATTATATCACCCATTAGATAGAAGATACAGTAGATAATAAAACACTCAGCTTCAACTGGAAGTAAAAAAAAAGCAAAGAAAAACATTGGAAAATAAAAAGAACTGATTCAAGTCAATCAGTGTTATCACTGAGATACTATTACAATTTTTTATGATAATTTAAAGCAGTTTTAAAATCTATATTTTATATATTTTTTATTTATAAATTAAAATGATAGGAAACAGCCAGAGACTCACGCGCCTTCAAAATAATCCAACTGAGGTGCAGACCAAAAAAGTTTCCCAAGAAGTAAGAGCTTGAAGAAGGTCCGCACACTCTCAAACATGAAAAGAATCACAAGCGCGGTGATAGCATTTAGAGCAATTTACTGGATAAGAACCGGGATCAATGAAAATGATAAAATGTGCAGCTAAAATAGTTCATGTTTATTTTATTTCAAGTAGCAAAATGTTTTTTTTTTTTAGGTTTAGCTTTAGTTAAATAAAACCATGAATTCAAGTCAAAGAAATAACGACATATAACTACAATATATGTATATATAATAGAATATAATTATATATAATATGGCTACTAATGTAGAAAGTATTGAATATGACTGAATCCAACACAGTTACACCAGTGAAAGTGATTTTAAATATTCACATACATGTAGAATTAGCTCTTCGAACCATAAAAAAACTTTTAATCAGTATTTTTGTATTTTATTATAAAATATTTAAACATTCTTATGATAAAGTTACTAGAAAAGCTTAGCTCCTTAATTTTTCTTTGTATTATATTTACAACTTTTTCTTGCAAAAAAGCATAAAGATTATTACATTTTTGCTAGATTTGTGCTTAAAACAAGAAAAAAAAATTCTAAGGTGTAAAAAAAGTATGAGATCTTTTTTACAGTGTGTCCACTTTTTGCAGTGTGCGTGATTTGTACTGCCCATTAATAAAATCCCTGTCATAGTTTCCCTCCGTTTCCCCTTCTCTATCTCTGAAACTATTTATCTCTGTCTCTCTCTCTCCTGTGGAAAGCTGAATGATCGCAGTGCTTGCTGAGGCATTGGAAAGCCTCTGGCAACAACTGTGTGCAGTTGGCCAGTGCAGCTGAAAGAGGCAGTAGGAACAAATAAGGTCATTCTTACTGACTGCTGTAATTGTAGTGAGCGCGGAGCAGACACGCTTTTTGACTGTGTCTTAAGAACTTTTTGTGCAAGTGTAACATATGCCTCTGTATAATTGGCCTCTTTCCTGTCAGAGTAACTGGAAAAACTATTACATACAGCATACGAGAGAATAGTTTCATTTTTTGGCTCAAGGTTAACTCAGAGTTATATATGACTGCAAAAACAGGCAAATTGAAAATATATCAGTCTGAAAGTTCTTTGGTAATACTAGAATAATTTTATATTGTAATGCTTAACAGATAATGGGAATGCTTGCATTTAAGTAGGTTGCATGTCTTGAAACTTTGATTAAGATATTTTCATTCAGAGTCTACAAAAATAGCTTACGTCATAATGTTGTAATGTCAGTACAGTTAATTAAAATGGTAAAGTGGTCATCGGATGCAAAATTTACTTTTCAAGTGGTTTGAACATAAATGTGTGTTGGAAGTGTGTGTACACATCCATCCTATAATGATAAAACTCCACCCAGTGTTTTTTAAAAATCCTCTTTCTCAAATCCTTCTGTTCTGAGATTCCTGTCAGAATGATGTAGTTCTGTACTGACCGCTTCCAGGAGAGTTGATTGACAAGCCGTCTTACCTCAGACCCGCCCTCAGTGAGCTGAGACCTGTCCGACTCCGGTGCAGGGAAGACAAGATGTCTCAGGTTAAGCAATTGAGGTGATTTGTTGTTGGATGTAATAATGAATATAGCAGTCATCATTTACTCCCGACATCTGAGCCGCTGAAGACGCAGAGGATTAACGTTACTTTCGCTTTGAAGTGAATGCACCCTCGATCTATAAATGCGTCTGTTTATGTGAGCCTCACCTACAGAAGAAGTGAATATAAGGGTTTTTATGAATCTTTGCAAATCGCCTTTTATAATAATGTGCTAGTTTGCCAGTTTCGCGGCTAAAGTAAACAGTACTGCTCGTCACCCCACGGAAGAGAGAAGCGGGACTAGCAGTGTCATTAGCATTTAAAGCAACATTGACAAGAATGGCTTACTGAAGACAGAGCTGATTTAAACAGGGTAAAGAAGATGTTTTTTACACTACCATTGAGAAATTTTAACCAAACTATGTTTCATTCAGACCATAAAGCAGTGGTCGGCAACAGGTGGCCTGCGCCCCGAAATTGGCCTGCCAGCAATAATATCTGGCCTGCGCCCGAGGCCAGATTATTTTGAAAGCGGATGGTTCTGAAATAAATCTGTCATGACAGCAACAGTTACTCACAATCAAAGTATGAGCGGAGCGCAGAGTGGAGCGGTGTGATTTTGACTGGAACGAGGAGCAGATTTTTAAAAGTCCGAGCGTTGTGGTTTTTCACTCGCTCCAAGAGTGCTCCACCACCATCACAAGTACAATTCATGCCAACAACCCATAATATAACAGCATATTTATCAAGAATTCACATGTTAATATTTAGCTAGCTTGATAGAGAAGGATCACTCAAATCAGACAGAATGTGAAGGCTATATGATGACGCAATGGACATGAGCGGTAAGTTATAGTTCTCAAGGAATTTGTTCATTGCTTCTAGTCTAGATACTGAATATTTTCAGCTGAAAGCATGATTGAAACAAGTACTACAACACTTGTTCACATGCAGTCCCTCTCTCAATAATGCATTCAAACAAATGTAATCTTACAGTGCCACTTCATCTGTATCCGATTTCAAATGAGCAGAAATCTGTAAGAAATAACTGTAAAATAACTGACGAAACCCTAGTTATTTTCATCATAAACAAAATTTACACAGCAAAAAGCAGCTATTAGAATGCTGACAACCATGTTATTAGCGTGTGATGTGGACATGATGGGAAATAAAAGTTTGTTCACCAGCGTCCCAATAAGTCACTTATTATCCTTTGACTATTTTCTGGCCCACCATCTAGTGAAGAAATAGTTTTTTGGCCCGATGCCATAAAGAATAATATTAACTTGTGAAAATGGGCATCCGATGACCCCTTGAACGTTTTTGAAAGAAGTCTCTTATGCTCTCCAAGGTCTGATAAAAAAAACAATAATATTGTGAAATATTATTTCAATTCGAAATAACTGGTCTCTATTTGAATGTATTTTAAAATGTAATTTATTCCTATGATACAAAGCTGAAATATCTGCATCATTACGCCAGTCTTCAGTGTCACATGATCCTTCAGAAATCATTCTAATATGCTGATTTGCTGAAACAATTACTAATTTTACATGGACATCAGTAATCTAATGATTTATCTTATTCTGAATAAGACAATATTATGATTCAGGTGTTTACATGAGTTTCTTTTAGAAGATTCCTTTCATGTTCCCGTTTAACATGTTACATACACTAAAATAGGAATACTCCACATGTCTTAATCCGCTTTGTGTTTACTTCGAGAATGACTTTAGCCGGATTAATGTAATCTACAATCTCTGTTTACATGGTAGATTCTTAATCAGAGTATTGTCTTAATCGTATTAAAATCTGAGTATTGATGTCCATGTAAACATAGTCATTGATGATTATAATGTCAAGATTTTGTAATATGATGATTTGCAAAAACATTTCTGATTATCAATGATGAAAACAGTTGTGCTACTTAAAATTTTTGTGGGAACATACTACATTATTTTCTTGAAATGTAAATCTTTTTTCTTTGCTGTCATTTTTAATCAATTTAATTGCATCCTTGCTGAATTAAAGTATTAAAACTTTACAGACCCCCAATTTTTGAACATATATGTGTGTGTGTGTGTGTGTGTGTGTGTGTGTGTAGACACACACACACACACACACACACACACACACACACACACACACACATTCACACAAACACATTTTACTGTTCTAAATTAATTAATTTGGACACCTTCTGGTTGTTAAACGCCATCAGATCACATCCATATATTTTGTACATTAGATTAGTCCCCTAATTCAGAAATTCAATGGCTGCTCTTTTATTGGATGGCGGTGTTGCTGTGGTGCTGATGCTGTCAGGTGGCAGGTCGCCGGGACGACGCAGCTAATTTCTGACCCACTGCATCGCGTCCATCTGTTAACAGCCTGAGCGCCGCCCATTCCACACCGTTACTGAAGAGAGTTGCTAGGTGTGAAAACAAACATGTTTCATTTGTTTCACATGCAGAAACAAAGTTTGAGTGTCTTTTTTGCCTGGTATCTTTCCCTACTCGCTCTTATTAAAGCTTAACATTTAGACTTAATATCACGGTATACTTTGGTATTGCATTTTATGGTTAACAGTGCAAAATTGGTGCTTACACCCTTTCAAACGCACTAGTGTTGCTTCATCCAGGGTTAAAATGGCTCAAACCTGGGGTTTGAAAGATGTTAAGTGTAGATATAAGGATTTGTGTGCTTTTCTTTTGTGTCATAAAATGAATAGTCCCTTTATCCTGTATTTAGAAATTGTTAGACGGTCGATGCTGTATCTTGGTGACAGATGTGATAATCCATCAAATACACATGATAATTTTCTTCTTTATCTGATAACCCATTATCCCTGAGCAACAGCATAGTTGATGAAAGAAGTGTTTGGCAGATGAAACCACTGGGCTAATTCGATTTGGCATCATTTTATTTAAAGAGGAACCTACAATTTTATATTATCAGAAAAGGGCTGTCCTAAAATAGTTTTAGCAGCTTCTGAGGCGTATGTTTCAGTCTGCTCCTAGATTAATGTACACGGGCAACATTTTCCTGGAGCATTATCAGCAGCAGTGAATTATGGGATGCTGGGACTGCTGCAGACATTTGGCCTGGTGTCAGCAGGTGATAGCTGGAGATTAGCCCTTGAACAAGCTCTGCAAGGCCAATGATGTGCCGTAGCCTTATGGAGAGTAGTTTAAAAATCAATTCAACTCTTAAGAGTCAGTGCAGGGACCTTGAGTCAAGATACTTCCTTTTTGGTGACCCCCGTGCGCACACACACACACCACTCATCTCCACTCAGCCAGTCTCACTATCGCTGCAGAAATCTGAATCCATTCGCAAATCAGTTTGCTCCGCTTTTTTATACTGGCTCATTATGATTTGAGTCATTTGGGTTTGGCTTGCAGCTTTGTAAAATACCACATGCTGGGCTCTTTTATAATTCATTTAACAGCAATGTTATACTTAATAAATCATATAGCAGACGTTTACTCACAAGGAATATTTTTTAAACGAATAGAAAATTAAATAGCTGTGAAGCAAAACAAACTTCCCACAGGGAGGTCAATGTGGTTAAATAATAATTTAGTATTTTGTTTGCCCAGAATTAAGGACCACTTGCAATCAAAATTGAGTTAAATGTTTATCATATGTAGTTAATACTTCAGGAAAAGAGTATATTAATGCAGCATTCACACTTTTATTTACAACCAAAAACAAAGATCAGGGACGGAAAGGAGGGCACATATTCACACAAGTGGATGAGAAACTAAACAAGGAGCAGCCAAACACAATTAGTAAACCAATGAGTAACTATGGAAATAAAGTAGAGAATAGATTATATGTAAACAGAAATGAGACATGGGAAAGCAAACTAAAAGTCCAAAATTAAACTGAATCTAAGACTAAACATTAAATAATTATGCCATAGTCAAAACATGTTTTGTACTATGTAATATGTAAACTGTAATATGGTATATCATTTATGTTAAATCTGGCCCCTCTATCACCGTCTGTGGTTGAGAGTAATATTGTCGCTCTATGGCAGTGTGTCTGAGAGAATGTTTCTGAGCGCTGTCAGAGAGGTGTGCACAGGTGAAGACTTATAGCTTATAGGCTACATTCACACTGCAGGCAAATGTGGCCCAAATCTGATTATTCTTGCCCACACGTGACTCAGATCTGTTTTTGTTATGACAGTGTGAACAGCACAAACCCATGGAATCTGATCTTTTCAATTCTGATTTGTGCCACTTCCATATGTGGTACTAAATCCGATCTATTCATGTTCTGCAATGCGACCGCAATGTGAACGGTCATGTCGGATTTCATGCGGCTTTTACGTCACTCTAGAACGACATTTGTAATAATTGATTCATATATGAAATGATTCATATTGCCTGTGCATAATTTCGCTGGCTTCTGCAGCCAATCACACTATAAACAAATGCATACTCGCTTACTTTATATCCTCCGTGTTTACTTCCATATGACAGCGCGCTGCGCAAGTGTTGCCAAATCCACATTTTACCCTACACTACTTTTTCCTCTGTTGCCGCGGGATGTTTTTCATGTTTTTTTGTACTAGTTTTGAGAAACAATTGGGCGGATTTTGTTGTGAAAATCTGGAAACCCTGTTCGTATCGTTCTTTTGCGCATTCGGGTCAGTTCAGAACCACGATCTGTTCACAATGGAAATCTGATATTTGCCACATTTAAAACAACAATGTGAACAGCTATACAAAAAATCGGATCTGAGAAAAAAAAATCAGAATTGAGCACTAAGACTCGCAGTGTGAACATAGCCATAGAGTACTGGAGTATTGAACTGAGTTATTTTTGCCACTTTATAGGCCTTGAACAGTTAAATACACACACTTGTATGTGTCAAAATGCCCGTCTTTGCAAGTATCCTTGTAAACACAGTAGATCTTAAGTGTAAGCAAACGGCTGAGAAAGAAAACAGGTGTAACAGTATATTGGATCCGGGAAGCTCTTAAAGTGACAGCAGTCTAATATTGCTGGTGTCTGTCATACATGTTAATCAAACAACAAAAGAGAGAAAAGATTGAGTTTGTTTTATATCATTTCGGCTAGTATTAGTTTTTTCTGATATTGACACTAGTGACAAGAATTATGAAATTACTATGGTATAAAAAAATTTGATATCATAAAGACCTTACTAAAAGCAAGCTATACAATAACTATACAACTGTTTAACTATATTGTGATGTATACTGATACCGATCTAATCAAATGACTCATATCGTGATATAAGATTTAGGTCATATCTCCCACCTCTAATCCGAGCAAGCAAGTATTGTACCGCCCTGCATATGACATGCAGACAAACATAGATTTATGTTGACCAACAATTAATTTCCCCAAATTAAGTATACATTGCACATTCATTATCTCATTTGAGTCAAATCGTAGCTACAAATCAAAAATTTGTTCCCATAACTTAATTCATTTGTAAATAGTAGCCACATTGTACTAATTTGTTCCTTTGCTTTGTTTGAATTAAAATAAGGCCACAAACAAGTGAATGAATTAGTACAACATGGCCATGATTTAACTAAAACGAGGGAATGAATTAATCTTGTGTGAATGAATTAGTCATTTGTGGTCACGATATATGTATATTTTCTCCCATGCCATGTGCGGGGCTCCACAGTATCGTATCTGCAGCTGTGGTTTGAATCTTGTTTTGGCAAAGACTCAATTTCATTTAGTTTTGACAATGGATGATCCTCTGAACGTTACCGAGGGTTGCTGTGTAGAAGTCACAAATAGTATAGTAGCCGGCCCTTGTTTTATATTTACGGATATCACAGAAATACACAAAAAAGAATAAAGAAACCCTGCTATTTTCCAAGAATTCAGACCAGACAGGCTAAACCATAAATCATATGGTAGACATACCATAGTGAATCAGAATAAGACAAGAATATGAATTTGAACTTTAGGGTTCTACTTCAATAACATAATTTTCTGTTGAGCAGATTTATTTGACATTTTACATAAGTACATATTAGTTTATGATGTACAAAATGTCATTGATTCATTTCATTTAAATCGTTTGAAAACTTGATCTCTTTGGTTGCTCACATCATACTTTTGTTAAAGTTCAGTTCATTTCAATTCAAACCATGCTGTAATTTATGTACTCATTGAAGCAATGATCTGCTTGCATTTGGCAATTAATTTAATTTAGTGTTCATTTTGGTAATGGGTTCATCTTTGGCCTTTATGATTGTTAATAAGGATGAATTGTACAGGTGTAATGTTTGAACAGACATGATCTATTCATCAGGGTTAAACCAGTGTCTTGAAGGCTCTTTTCTATTTTTGATTTGTCTAAAATTAGCTGTGAGCTGTGATGCCGTCTGAGAGCAAAAGAGGGGATGAAGAACAGACAGTAAACCCGAGTTTACATTATTTATCTTAAAAGAATGGTTAAGTATCTCTTAGAATAGAGTGAAATACCTCTTTCAGTAAGATTTATTTTCAGTGTGCCAGTGAGGTTATTGTAGCCATCTGTAATGTCATTTCACAGGGCAATAGCAGTGCACTCTTTCTACGTTTAAACATTATAAACCTATCATAAAATGTATTTAGTTTTGCTAATTACAGTAATTATTCATAAAATATTATACTTGAGCATAGATGTGTTAGTACTTGGAGTATTTTCAGGCAAAATGCAATAGTCCTGTTGACACTAATGAGCTGCAATCCACATTAAAGGCGAGCAATGTTTTGTTACTTTAAAAAGAGTAGACTAGTCCATAAAAACACATGAAAAACATCCCGCAACAGAGGAAAAAGTAGTATGGGGTTGCATAAGAGAGCAACACAAAACCATTTTCATTTGAAATCAATCATCAATAACTCTTAAAATGTATTATTAGGTTCATGGGTTGTAACATCTAAGTGAAGCTTTTCAATATAAAAAACACTCTGAGATAGCACGCTTCAGAAGAATATGCTTAGAAGTTCATAAATCATTATGTAACTGTAAACAATGTCCTTCTGAGAAGTTTTCTGCTGTCTTCTCATTGGTTTAGATCCACTTTAGACATCTGGACATGAGCCATGAAGAGTAGATCCGCTGGTTTTCTACAATCATGTCGATTCATATACATCATTGCTTTTACCCTGTGTTTTCAAAGTCTTTCTTTTACATAAAAAAACACTATAACCTTTTCCACCGCAAGACCACATACTGTATATGTGTGGAGTAATTATTGCATTTACCGACTTCTTGATGGAAAACCAATTCTGAGAAATGTGTTTTTTTTATCTGTCTTAAGTTTTTGTGCTGGCCTGACCCCTGTTCTCATCTGGGAAAAGGCCAACGTATGAGGAAATGAACAACGAGTCTTGAACAATGAAAGAAAGTGGAAAATGGAGAGGGGGGTCAGTGAGTCCAGCTGTTAGTTTTGATACTGTACACCATTAATGGCTTCAGCAGACCCTCTAAAGCTTCTGTAGCTGATTTCTGTGGGCTCTGACACACACATGCTCACTGTGCTGTATTAGTGTGTGTTTCGCACAACTTCTAGTGTGGGCTTAAAACAAAGGACTTGGTGTCCTCAGTGATTTTCTGTGCCGCGGCGCTGCTGTCGGGAACGGGGTTCTCAGTCACATGATTTATTTGGTCCATTACACATTTCAGACTGTTGCTGTATCTAAACAACCCCAAAGGACTTGAAAACAACACAACCTTGTTTCTGCAACGACATTCAGCATGTTTTCTACACACAGCGTCTGATGTGCTTATGTTTTCCGTGGCGTGAGAAAGTGACACAGGCAAAAAAGCTATGCAAAAAAATCCCATCTGAGCGGTCAAACTGAAACAGATTTCCAGAAATGTGATTTGAATAGGATTTCAAACCACATATGAATGAATGAATGTAGCTTGAAACGGATTTCTAAAAATCATATTATATGGGATTTTTTTGCCGTTCACACTTGCTAAATATGATCGGATTCCAATCAGGGGCCAGTTGCATAAACTGTGTAGACTAGTCTTAAAAAGTTAGTATTATCATTTTGTTCTTCTTCAAGACTGGTCATAACTTTTTTAAATCAGTTATGAAAAGGTAGATTGGTCTTATTTGTATTGGAAAAGTAAGACTGATGACCCCTTGGCAACTGCTAGTCTGTCAAACTAGTTTCTTAAGACACAGGGCCCTATCAATGCGGCACTAGTGTTTTTGCTAGCCTGACACAGTTCTCATTTTCATGTCCTGCGTTGCGTTGTTTAAATAGCAAAATTGTAATTGCGCCCATTTGTAGAACTAAAAAAGATGTGTGTTCAGGTACATTGTTGGCGCGTTGCTATTTTGAGGAACTGAAAATAGACTGCACCATAAACCAACTCAAACCTGGTCTAAAGTCAAGTTTTTTTTTTTATTTAAAGTGTTAGTAGAAAATGCGCGTCTGGGTGGTTCCACAATGCGCGTACACTCTGCTTATTACACAATGGGACGAGCAGCAGCACCCAAAACATGCCAAATATAAAAATTTAAGGATTATAGTGTAAAAGATTATTATTGTGTAGGCTACATAAATATAAAAATGCCTACAAGCGATAATGGATAGTCGTAGCGTGTATCAGAATACTACCTATGTGCTCGTGCATGAGCAGATGCGTTTGCTCTCTGGAGACGCGTTCAGTCTGTGCGCCTTAAAATTCCTCCGTTTAAATAGCGAATCCGCCCCAGAGCAAGCGCAACTCACTCTTAAAGGGAATGGGAGATGAGACTCTGATTGGTTTATTGCACATGATACCCCAAACACACCCATTACACATGAAGAGAAAAGGGACAACCGTTTTAGACCATGCGCCCGGGCGCGCCGACCGTTTTTCCATCGTTAAACTAGCAAAAGTGGATTCAGACACGCCCCCTGAGTGCACCTGCGAGTGCATTTTAAACCCTGCGCTTAGATCGTTAAAATAGGGCCCATAGTCTTAACATGGTGGCTAAGTTTATGCAA
>CM050412.1:62303282-62353282 GCA_027564155.1 Gymnocypris eckloni scoliostomus | reverse complement strand
TGGATTTATTCCTCTTCCAACAGCGGAAGCAATTGAATTGAATTGAATTGAATTGAAAAAAAAATTCTTTGCTTTTTTGTAAAATAAGACAAAAAAAATAGAATGCAGCTTTCTGCCGTCTGCTTTAATTTCGCGCAGCACAATAATGAACAAACTCTGCATATTCCAACCAACTAACAACACTAACACAACATTAAAAACAACCCAATTTGTGCTGGTAAAAGAGTACATTTGGGGTTAATTTTACCCAGTAAATTTGATTGTTTATTTAACCCATCATCAATGGATGATTTAACTCCGCTAATGGCTTTATTCGTTTCTATTATAATATTTGCTTTTTTTCTTCTTTTCCCTTATGCATGAAATAATATTTACAGATTAACTTAAATCCTCTAAACTTCTGTAAAATACTCCAGACGTGATAACTTCCTTTATTTCTCATTTGCTTGTTTTTATAAGCTATAGGCCTACACATTGCCTATTTAATCTTGTTTAACAAACATTAGAAGTAAAGATTAAACATTAAACAGATGTAATTCACGAGTAAATGGACCACTCTGTAATTGTGTGTCCACCGTAACGGCGCTGGCTCTCGCGCCCGAGCTGGAGTCGTGTTCGGCGGGAACTGATCACGGATAAGACCGCCGCTCTGCGCTTCACTCGTGGACGAAATGAACTGCGATTGCCTTCATTACCTGCCCAAAAACAAACAGTAAACAGCTCTGAGGACATATTTTAAGATTCAAAGTATTTGTGTTCTGTATCTTTATAAATATAATCATTTATTTTATGCAAAGCATCAGACTCTTCATCATGCAATAAGACAGACGCGAGCGACGTTCGTTTAGTGATTCGCACCCCGCGCCTGTATGTTGCTCTGAATACATTTGAATGATATACTGCACAGAAATTTTTTTATGAATAAAATAAAATGTACACAAACTACCCAAACACTGAAAAAATAACCCCCAAAAATTTCTTTCGTTTTCTTAAATTATTATTTAAGTGAAAATATATTTCTAGTATATGCCTATTTATTCGTTATAGTATATAGCGCCTAGCTTTATTATGTGTTTCTCTGCTCACAGAAGTGCTGCAGGTGTGTTATGTAATATGATATGATCAGGTGAATCCTTGTTCTGTTGTTTGCTGCTTTTTGCACATGTGAAATTAATCCCCGAAAAACTAATGTTAGTATTTTTAACGGGTCACAGACACTTATTCTTTATAATTTAATTAAGTTCTAATTTAAAATATTTGTCAGTTAACCGTTAGGAAAAATAACCGAAATGAACATCCCTAATTTAAATGTATAAAATTTAAAAACGTGTCTTGTTTTTGAAGCCACTTGGAACATTTTCGTAAAAAATTAAATAACTGAAAAAGTATACTTTTCCATTAAAACAACGCTTCATATTCAAAACACGATGAAAAGCAGATATAGAATTTCACAAAATACTTATCAGGCCCATGAAAGCACACACAAGATGAAATGCACTTGACAAATAATTATTTTGTGGCGTAAATAAAAGAAACACTTTCTAAAATTAAAAATAGACCAAAACTGCGGGGAATGCGGTCCATTAAAACGTGTCAATCTTCACAGGATTTTAGAATTTGCTTTTAGAAACATTGGCTTAAGACAAACTATTGCTTAGCCATTGCAAAGCATTGCTTTGCTTATTCCACAGATTCTGGAATTAACAAATTACCAAAGGGCATTTTGGGCTGAGCAAGCGGTGCTGAGTGTATTGAGCGAGCGGAAATATGATCGCTAAGCTCCCCGCTCTGCATGCAACATGCATTTTTTTTTGGCCACCAAGTCCTTATCCTGTTCTGAACTCATCTTCCCTGTTTCTTTAGCATACTATCTGTCTGTATGCCCGGTCTGTTCTGTTCTCGCGCTCAATTTAGGCGCTGTTCTGATTGGTTCGGATAGCATACTGCAGGAGGTTGGGGCGGGGCCGCAGAAAAAATCGTGCTATAAGGCGATTTAGAAATCCCGCAAGCTCAAATCACGATTTTATTTCGATTTCGATTAATCGCACAGCCCTACTTTAAACGCATTTATTAATATCTATATCTACAATATACTTCTGCAGATGATTTTGTTAAACTATCACGGTGCAAGACAAAAGCATTAGCTAACACAACATTAAAAATATAGCATGGTTTAAAAACCTGTAATATTGAGTTAATGCATGTTAATAGACAAACCAACACATTCTCACCAGTAAAAGTTTATCCCATTTCTTCAGGAACTTCTTGGTGGTTTTTACAACCAGAGGATGTGTCGTGGCATCTAGGAAAATTAACTGATTTTTACTGAGTGGCGAGGCGACACATTTACCTTTCCAAGATGACGGATGTGTCTATGCGTCTGGAGTGGTCAAATGTGGTTTCTTCTTATACATATCTATTGCTATGATGTTCTGGGTGGTTACTTGGCTGCTACTAGATAGTTGCTGGGATCTTTTATGTGCTTTTTGCTTGCTGGCTGGATTCAAAAGAGCCCACCTGAAAGTCTTGAGTAATGAGTAGTAATAAGTCCTAAAACTGAGAAACGATTTAGCTGTTTTGCATTTCTGCTTCCAATGACTTGAAGTCAATGAGTTTTTGGTAAATGCCTGAGATAAGGTCTGTGGGTAAAAGAAGCTCAAGCTATTTTCATGTTTTATTCCAGACATAAAATACATCAGTAATAGTAAAACCCCACTCACGGTTTTTAAAGCTTTTACATTTCTTGAAAAAGTGGCTTAGACCTATAGAGGTTCACCACACCAAGCAGAACTCACTAGTCTGCTTTCACAGTATCTTTGTTTATAATTGCGCTATTGAAAACTATTCTAACTCAAACTCTCCAACCTGTAGATTATACATGAAGAAAACAGTTGTCTAATGCTTAGTGGTGATGGCGTTTAAGTCATGTGACCACATTAACTACTTTTAGGTTTTTACTTTTTACATGTATTTACAATTCATAAAAGTTGTGTTCGTTTGTGAAGGTAATCATGATGATTAACATATAATAATCATAAACTTCTTTTAGTCATAGAGCTTATTGTCTGCAGTAATCCTATTGGCTTTGTCTCGAGGGAATTGGAATAATGCTAACTTTTGGGTTGGCCTACGAAAATACTTCATCACTGCGGCGCTCTATTCTGGTCCCTAGATACGCCTCGAGTCCCTCCTTCAGTGCAAGTCTAGGGATTTTTTTCTCAGGGTGAGATTTATAAGTATGATCACTAAGAAAAGAATAGCACATCTTTATTTTTAACAATTGAGATTTCACTCATGTCTGTAGAACGAACAGTGCAGGAGGAAGTTTAGATTATGTTTTTTGAGCTTGCTTTACTAAACACCAGTAATGAAAGAGTTTGCGTGTAAATGCACGTCTTTGCTAGTAATGTGTGTGGGTACATTTACACTGGAAGTGGCCTGACAGATACTAAGACAAGCGACTCTCTTCCCATAGCAACACAAACATGTCTTTCCCGAGAGCAACATTTTTTAATTATGCTCTTTATCTAAAGGACCTGTATATTTGCAGACAGAAATAAAAATTCACACTTCACTTCCTCTTCAGTTGAAGAGTCGTAATGACAGAAAAAATCTTCTCAACTAGAACACCCATGTCATTCTAATGGGTCTGCGTTTATATTCATTATCTCTTAAGTAGTGTTCACACACAAACACACACTTAACACAGTGTTTATTTAGAAGGCAACTTGTATGTGTGCTTTGGCCTAATTCAGCCTGAACAGATTTGTCTAATTCTCGTTATCATAAACAGTGTGCCTTCAAATCCACCCACAATTGCCTCTGGCCCAAGCGTGGCTCGTCCTTTAAGCTTCCCAAACATTCTTTTAAACAGCATCATTTCGTTATTGACTTTTCTAGCCCTCCTTCGGCTGAGATCAAAGATTGTTTAATCCCTTATCCAACAGGACTAAAACCACAAAATTAACAGACATCATCCTCAAAGAAGCCCCAAGAATGCTTGTAATGATGACAACAAGATCCCTCCAAACGTGAGCTTTCTGGGTCAAATAATAGCACGAATCTAATTTACCTCGTATCTTTTAAAACACTTTCAAGCTTTTGAGAACCCAACCTGAACCAAAGAAAGAGTCGATGAATTCACTAAACGGTTTAACACTTTAACATTATTACCCAGTTTAACTCTTTAGGAGTATTCAGGCTTTTGGTTACACTTTATTTTAAAGGTGTCCTTGTTATAGTGTAATTATCCGTTTTAAGAACTAAGTAATGTTAATTAACTACGTGTGGTTAGGGTTAGAATTAGGGTTTGGTTTAGGGTTAGTTGTATGTAATTATGCATAATCTATTGTTATTTCTATAGTAAGTATATGTAACGTGTAACAAGGACACCATAAAATAAAACTTTACTTGGCTTTTTAATTAGATATTTTATAGTATGGGTTTGAAATTTAAAATGAAATATTAAATATAGTTTATGGTCGGCAAGATGTTTTAGAAAGAACTTCTCTCCAGGGCTGCATTTATTAATAACTGTAATATTTTAAAATATTATTACAATTTAAAATAACTGTTTACTATGTAAATATATGTTAAAATGTAATTCATTCCTGTGATGCAAAGCTGCATTTTCAGCATAATTACTCCAGTCTTCAGTGTCACATGACAATCATTCTAATATGCTGTTTTTCTGGTCAAGAAACATGATTATTATTATCAATGTTGAAAATGGTTGTGCTTTGTAATATTATTATGTGGAAAGAAATCTTGATACAGTACATTTATTTTCAACATACACTGCATTTATTATAAACATAAATCTTTTGTAGCACCATAAGGCCCAGTTCCACAGACAGGGTTTAGATTAAGCGAGGATTAGATGATAATTAAATTAGGACTTTTAAGTATTTTTATAAACATGCTTAAAAAAAACATTACTGGGGTGCATCTTGAGACAAAACAGATATATATTTTATATCTTAAAATATATCAGATATTTTAGATCAGTCAGGGCATGTTTATTTCAACTGAAACAGTTACAACTTACATTTTATTCTTGGACTAGGCTTAAGCTGTGTCTGTGAAACCGGGGGTAAATGTCTTTACTGACACTTTTGCTCAGTTTAATGCAAGATCAGTGATATTTTTTACGGAGTGTCAAATAGTTGAAATAAGTGCAAAAAGCCCGCCTTGTTAGCAAAGTCTATTTACACTAACTCTGCCCACCAACGTGGGATTGCGATAGTCAACACTGAAAAAAGGCACTTGTTTAACATCAGTTTCAGTGGCGTAGATGGTAAAGTGTGTGCTTTTTGATGCGATCGACCCGAGTTCGAACCTGCCTTTTGCCAAACTTTTTTCTCCCTTTTCAAATCTCATATCGCATCGGAAAGGCATTTATTTTCAATAAAAATGAAGTAAATAATCAAAAAGTTTAAAAGAAAGTATTGGGTAGGCTCAGGGCTTTATAGTCCCAATAAAGTGGCATCCATTTCATAATTTGAATTAAAACTATAAATTACACTTTAATACGTTATTATTGCATACTGTTTTATAATGCACTACAATACTGTGGTGCAGATAATTGCCAATATTTGCAATAAGTTGTACAAATAGTAGAAAATCTTGCTATTTTAACAGTGTAAATAGAATCTATAGCTATTTGCACTTAGTGTAAATAGTATATACCACTAAGAAAATATGCTATTTGCACTTAGTGCACTTGCAAATAGCCACTGCCTATTTATTAACAGTAAATGGATCATTTTTGATTTCATTTAGTTCTTAACGCACAAAAGGGTCTTGCCTCGCTCAGCATCCTCTGCGCTTCTGTAGCCGCTCTTAATGGGGTCATCGGTGGGGAGAAGAGAAAAGAGCAAAGGCAGCCACTGCTGCAGCTCAGATGTGAAAAAAGGGCTGATAGCAGGACTCAGTGACTTGTAATTAGCACATTGTCTGGTCTCAGACCTGCCCTTCCTCCCCCTCCTCTTCCCTCTCCAGCGTTCTGTACCCCTCCCACACACTTCTGTGGAGAGTCGCAGGGCTGGCAGAGCCGCTGTCATGGAGGACAAAGCTAATTGTGAACGAGAGGATTGTGCCAGTGAAGAAGTCTGCCCTCCATACCCAGAGAGAGAGTATTGAGCTCAAACACAAATTAATACAAATAAAGAGTGTGTGATTCTTAAAGTGACAGTTCACCCGAACTTGAAAACTCATTTACTCACCCTCGTGTCTTTCCAAACCTGTTTGGATTTCTTTCATTGAACATGGAAGAAGATGTTTGGTAACACTTTATTTTAAGATGTCCTTGTTACAAGTTATATGTACTTTCTATTTCTCCATTTGAAAACATTAACATTCTTTTGCTTATTGTTAATATCAGTGTTGCTTATGATGCTTTTTATAAATAAAATGTTTTTATTGTTGTAAATTGAAGATTACATTTAACATGAAAGAATGTTAATTTTCAACAGTTTTTTGTTGTTGTTAAGGTGACTGGAAGGAGGAAAAACCAAAGTTAAGAATGGGCTTACTTCACTCAGTTATTTATTTACTTTATAACAATAAATAAATATCGGTTCTGCATATTGGTTATCGGGTACATAAACATGCAAATAATTGGTATTGGTATCGGTTATAAAAACTCAATATCGGTCGATCACTAGTCACGTCGGGTTCTGGTCCTGTCAAGTACTCCTCGCTGCAGATGGTAGCGCGGTGACGTCACGTATGTGTTTACCGCGCATGCTCAAAGTGACGTAAGGTATGTCTATAACATGCATGCGCAACTCGACATAATAAAATGAAAAAGTAACACTAAGGCGAAAAAAAGAAGGGGGAATTTTTTGTGTGTATGAATTTTCATTCCAAAATAAATTCCAATGCAACGTCGTGTGGGGTGTAACTAATTCAATTAAAACAGCAATATATTGGATTTAAGATGATTATCAAATCTCAAGATATTCCTCACACAAGCCTATCCTATGACTTCAGAACACATGGAGTATGGAGTCTTGACTCATATGGACAATATACTTTATTTACCTACTTTATTTATCTATATACTATTTACTTTATTTTGATGGTGTTTTGGGGGGGTTTGATGAACATTGTCTGTCATTATACAATAAAATGTTGTTGCTGTGTATAACTGCATGTGTGTTTGGAATATTCATTCTTTCAGTGACTTATTCCTTTAGTTCAAGGAGTGTGTCCTCCTAGAGCTGTGTCAAAGACATGCGGATTAATGATTCATTTACTCTAGTCTGTGAAAGGCCTTTATCACACACACACACACACACACACACACACACACACACACAGCTGACAATTTGTCTGAAGCCACTTTGTAAGTGTCCTTATTATGTTGTTGCTTAGCAGCCATAAGCCAGCGAGCCTCAATGGAGTATTAGTGTGTAATTATCTACCGTTTGCTCAATGTTTTGACCTTGCCAGCGTTCGTATAGATTTGCAACAACCTTCCATGACTTCCGCTTACCAGAAAACCAATGCATGCTATCATCTTCCATTCTCCTGGGACTTGCATGGAAGAAGCAATGCCACTAATTTGTACGCAGAATGCATCTTCAATTGACTGTGCCTCTAAATGTTCGTTCAGCCTCACTAAAGTCCCTGCGGGTACGTCTGGAACATATGGAGAGCCACAGTGTTGGGGTGTTGAGAGGAGTTTCTTAGCCATCATTAATCTGAAGCAAGGTTAATGGTTCTTCTTTGATAGCATCGAGGTCTTTTAAGGAGGACAGGGTGAGATTGGAATTCCACAGAAGGCACCATGAAGCCAAAATGGACACTATTTGCTTTTTAATTCACTTTCCTGGACGTATTTGTCAGTACATGCTATTCCAAAGAACAACAGGTTTATCATTTTCAAAATGTAAAACTGTTCCATTACACCTTATGAGTCATGATAATGGTAATGGTAATGTTTGACAGCCACAAAGTGTCCAAACACTTATTTTGTGAAATATTTTGCTTTAAAAGTACCTATATTTCCTTCAAATAAATGTCACTTGCTTGTTGATTTTACATTTTTGTTATGAAATGCCAAGACATTCATACATTTTAAGTGTCCACATATTTTTTGGAGCCACTGTACAGTATATAGGAATTGTATTAAATGACTGTTGTAATTAAAGGCAGGGTAAGCAATTTCTGGAAGCCAATGTTGATATTTGAAATCACCAAAACAAACACGCCCCTACCCCAAAAGGGTCTCGCCCCTATTTTGATAGATCCGCCCCACATACAAAAATATTACCGAAATATTAGATCAAATATTGCCTGTTTTCATTTTCATTTTAACATATCAATAGAACAGTAAAATAAAGACCAAAGATTACCTGTTAGATTTACCCAAAACAAATGATATCTTATGTTTAACCACTACAGAGACATCAGAGCCAGCGGTAAATGTGAGAAGGACTTGCCAAGCAGTGGGGATTTCTTTAAGACTGCAAGGGAAGCTCGGCTTCCCCTATAATGTCAAAAAATTTATGGTCAAATATGTACTATCGTGTTAACATTTTATTGACAAAAATGCGTTAAACACGTTAATCTCGAAGACGCGTTCGTTCAGAATCAGCTACATATAGCAGGTCAGCAGGACTCAATTTCCTTCTCATACATTCCCGTAGCGTCATTTCCCTGCATTTCCCTGTTGAAGCCTTGCATCTATTGACTTCAATGGGGCTGATTTGAACCGTTTTTTTCAGTGCTTCGAAACTAGACGGTCATTGGACGCTCAGCGTCTCTGGGGGTGAATGGAGGAGTGGGCTGGACTGGACTCCGGGCTTCTGCGTGATGATTGGAGGGTCTGTCGAAAGACTGTATCTCCTTTTGATTGACATCGATTTTGCACTATAAAAAGTCGCTGACGCTGAAGCTGAAGCTGTTCGAGCTCAGTCCTATCGCGGATTTTGCAAGTGTAGTCGAAAGACAAACTGCTGCAACCTTTTTCTTGGTATTTGCTTGGCGAATTTGCTAGCCAATTTTCATCATACATTTCACACAATTATACACCACATTCCTTGTTTCAGTTCAACCTAATTCCCATATTTCCTCCGTGAAGCTTAAAATCTTTTTTAGATCGTTTGTTCATTCATTCATTCATATTGTAGGCTAGAGCATTTTCTTGAAAAGGAACGTAGGGCAGAATTTACGTATTAATAAATGGACAATTTTTATGATGTTGGCCGAAAATGAGCGTCCCCTCTTTGAAAGCACAGCAGCTGCCACTGTAGCCGAGGTTATGCTCCTCTCTTCGGGATACATGAGGACTGAGCGCCCGGTGATCGCATGGAGCTCACGTCTCCGAAATCGGTGAAGCACATTTTCAAATAGGCGCTGTTTTTATAAATAAACCACAGATTTGAGTTTTAAACAACTACATTCTCGCCTGAAGTACACGCGTCCACGCATTCCGCAGACGTTTTCCTCTTCTTCTTTTTTGTCGCCATCTCTATCTTTCTGTCACTCGGCTCGGCTGTTCACTAAATGCTCTCTCGGTTCTCTCCTCCATATCATGATTAGACACGCCCCTTACTGCTGATTGGCTATGAGTTTGTTTTGATACTCGGCTCTGTTTTCTAAAACGTTTTTTTTCAATTGTATACCCTGCCTTTAATGCAATATTTCAAAATTCAATGATGGGCGGTGTTAATGTAATTTAGTCAACAGCAAATAATAATTGCCTCACTGCAATATACAGTATCTTTCAAAATAATTATGTACAATATGTCATGAAATGTTCATGTTCATCAGGTTCTTCCTATAATGAGAAATCAGAGGTTAAGAAGAAAGGACGCCCTCGCGTGGAGGTGCAGGAGCTGCGCATTATTCCCGTGAGTAAAGCAATACATATCCATTTTGGGCAGTGATGAAGGAATGAGGCTACGCCAGATTGGGATTTTGGGTGATTATTTGTGAAAGGAGTTAAGGGACTTTCCAAAACTATTTCCAACTGTTGTATTTGGGGAGGGAACATCTCACAGAGGGCTTTGTGAAAGTGAATTGATTTCTCATAGTTTCTAATGCCTCTCACTCTTTCTCTGTGTGTGTGTGTGTGTGTGTGTGTGTGTGTGTGTGTGTGTGTGTGTGTGTGTGTGTGTGTGTGTGTGTGTGTGTGTGTGTGTGTGTGTGTGTGTGTGTGTGTGTGTGTGTGTGTGATGTTTTTTCTCACCCCAGGGCCATATGATGGTTCAGTGGAAAGAGGAGTTTAAGAGTCGTTCCAGGGTGAAATGTCCATGCTCAGGCTGCTGGTTGGAATTCCCCAGTATTTACGGACTTAAATATCACTATCAGCGATGCCAAGGGGTAAAAGCTGAAATCCAGACTACACAGTCATACGCTGCAAAATCATGAATGCAACCAACACTCATTTATTAATAGTAATGTATAAAACTACATTAATTTCAAATCATATAGTGGGTTCTATGAACTCAACTCAAAGTCTTAAGTTAATTTAAGTCTTAACTTAATTTATTACTCACCATCATGTTGTTTCAATCCTGGAAGACCTTCGTTCATCTTTGGAACACAAATTAAGATATTTTGATGAAATCCGAGAGCTCTCTGACCCTCCAGAATTAAGAATTTCCATGTAATGCCTTTTTTCTTGATTGTTTTGCGATCACATTTTTATGTTCACATATTAAACTGAGACGATGCGCATTAAAGTTTTAGTTGAAAAAAGCGTCTCAAACTGTCCTCATCTCTGCCGCACCGCAGAAATGATGCACACCTGCTAAACGCGAGAGATCGAAATGACAGAGACATGCGAGTAAAAGTGCACAAAGTGTCTATTTCATGCACAGCTTGAACAAACTACAGCAGTTAAAGCTATCACCTGTCATTGCTGAAACGCCAGAGTTTTGTTATTGAGTGTGCGCTCTTCGCTGACTGAATTCTGCTCTCTTGCGAATTCTCTCATCATAAACAACAAAGTGCAGATGTATGTATAAGAGATTCATTCATCAAACAGAGTATAGACAGCTTTACTGATTATAAGGGGAGTTTTGTGAGAGCGCTTGAACTCACGCTAGGCTGAATGTAAATGTTCTTTGCTCGCTTTCTCTGTATAATACATTCACTGTTTGAATAACTGTGTCAGGTACAGATAATAAAACAAGTAATTCATTACCTCATCGTGAACATGATTTGTGAATTAATTACATATCTGAATGGTGAAAACGACATCTCCCATCGTTCCACTCTCCTTTATAGCGTCATCAAGCTCCGCCTTTGTTATTGTTTTGAACATGTGACATCTAGCGGCAAACAACTTGCCATCGGCTGTAACAATTAGTCAAATTAAACTTAGTATAGACCCACTATCTTTTTTTTTTTGCTTTGATCTGAGACCTGTGGACCTTGACCTGGCTTTGTGTGTGTGTTTGTGTGGCGTTCAGGCGACCATATCAGAGAAGCTGAGTCAAAGATGCCCGTGCTGTGAGGCTGTGTTTGCCACCAAGGTGCGTCTTCAGAAGCACAAGCTGTGGAACCACCCAGAAAGGGTCACCATGGAGACCAAGTCCGGGGTCACCTCGGACACCAAATCCGATACCAAGTCCGAGCCCAAACAGCAGAAAAGCCCCATGAAGGGAAATGCCAAGAAAAGGTGTGAAAGTGTTACCTCTTGTGTTACTATAGTACTGCTCCTCTGTGGATTGACTTTAATAGCCTGTGTTCCCTGCGCTCCTTCTCAGGCCCGTGGAGAACAGCCCTCCATCACCCGTATTTTTCAAGGTGAAGAAGACCCATGAGGTGTCTCGGCCCTCACAGAATGGGGAGTGCGCCCCCCAAAGGCCGGACAGGAAATGGCAGCAGGGGACGTCCTTAGACACTGGGGGCAGTGACAGCGAGGAGGGCAGTTTACCCCCACCCTTCGCTGAGGAGGACCCTGAGAGAATGAAGCACAGTAAGAATGCTACACACTGAGATGAATGCTTCTGAAACACCTGTCCATGGTAATACCATGATATTGCTTGAAGTACCATATGCAGTGTCTATAATGCTAATCATTCATGGTACCACTACAGTACAACTGCTGGCCAGGGGCCGGTGTGAGAGACTTCATGGCCAGTTACATCATGTACGAGCATTTTTATGCCTTGTAAACTTGAACATTTTGTTTTCTCACATTTGGATGTGAATTCTTCCTGTCAAAGTTTTTTTTTTTTTTTTTTCAGCTTGGTTAAATTAAAAATGAAATAACGTATTACTGTGTTTGTGAAGAAATAATAAATAAAATATATTTTTTATTAAATATTAAATAATACATGTAAAAACATATATTGAACATTATACCTAAGTATAAAATCATGAATTTTAATTCAGTTTAACATTTTACATTCTTTAAGTTCTTTACAAAAAAAATTATATGCTGTGTATGTGTAAAACTGCACAATAAATAATGTGTTGAACATGTTTTAATAAAAGTTACAAAATGCATGTAAAATGAATACATATTCAATTATACATGTAAATATCAGATGTTACATTTAAATTAAATTGTGACATTTTAAATCAACATTTTATTTTTATTTATATTTTTAATTATAATTTAGAAACTTACAAAAAAGTATATAACTACAAAAATGTACAAAATGCAGTTTCACTCTGAGCAGTGCAACCAAACTTATGTTAATAATGCACAGCCAGAGGTCCATCGTCTAGAGAAGTAGTTACACCTCAAAAGGAAAGTCCCGGTTCTCTTTACTTTCTATACCAAAATGTCCAAAGTTCTTAAAATTGCTATAACATTTCTCTTTAACACTACCAAGAACGCCCTCATTGACTTTTGTAGGACATGGTGGCCTGGCCCTTTAAGCAGCAGTGTGTAAGTTCTCAGTGTTGGCTCCGTCTGAGGGCTGCTGGTCATTAAGTCTCTCTGGTAGCTGGTGACGGCTGCTGTCTCTGTCTGTGCCTGGCAGAGATGCAGTGTGTCGAGATGTCAGCGTGGCTCGTGCTGTGAGTCCGCTATTTATGGCCTTTGTTTGGGTACACGATCCCTTCATTTGTTGTTCCACGCCGGAGCCAGGGGCGAGGACAGCGTGTGTGTGTGTGTGTGTGTGTGTGTGTGTGTGTGTGTATCCATGTCTGAAATGTCAGGAGAAAAGCTGTGTTTGTGTGACACAAGATGACAATCAACCACATACATGCATACAGAGACACAAAACATATTCGCTCTCTGCTCCATGACTGGTTCATGAAGCCATGTCAGTTTCTCCAGCAGAGGAACCGCAGCATGTGAAACAGCAGGTGCTTTGGTGCGCTGAAGTTTGAGCATCATTATGAGACTGTAACTTGCAGCAGAAGCTCATGAGTGTTGCTGTTTATCACTGCATGTTGTCATGAATGTATGAACCATGAATGCAGCTCTTTGCTCTGTTATTGAGATGTTTGACCTCTTGTTGTTGTTCTTCTCATTTGAGCCAGGGAGGAAGCAGAAAACTCCAAAGAAGTTCACCGGGGAGCAGCCGTCTATTTCAGGAACATTCGGTTTGAAAGGTAACACAAAGCACACACACGCACACACATACACACATGCACACATACACACGCACACACACACATACATGTTTTATATAATGGCGAAGACCTCCCATGACTTCTGTTGTTCTTAAAGTCAAAATTCTGAAGTATTAAAACTACTAAAGACAAACTTTAACCCTTTATGTTTAGCATTTTATGTGTGAAAAGGATTATTTTGTCCCTTTATGAAGCTGTTTTCATTTTTGTCCCTGCAGCGAGTTAGTAAACTCACTCTTTCTATCCCCACATCTGTTCTTCCAGCCAGTAAATTACACTTGTATTAAGGGCCAATTTTTGTCCTCTGGATTTGATTTTGAGAGGGATTTATTTGAGCATATTTTATATCCATAAAACAAAACACAGTGTGCTGTCTATATGTATAAAACTGAATCAGTCAGTGAAGTAGTATGGCAGTTAAAACCAAACAAATCAATCAACATCAAATAGAAGAAAATCTGTAAATATTTAATAAAATTGGTAAATGACAAAATAGTAAACATACTACTGGGACACAGAGCACAGAAATGCGAACCACTGAGCCTTGAGGTGGAGCTGCACCGCAAGGCCCAATGAGTCCAGAGGTGGAGCTGCCCCGCAAGACCCTCTAAGCTCAGAGGTGGAGCTGCATCTTGGAGCCCACTGAGCCCAGGGCCCAGTAGCATAAAAGGTTTAGACTAGTCTTACAAGTTAGTCATCTCATTTTTTCTTTAAGACTGGTCATATTTTTTTCTTATTTAGTTACATAACAGCGTAAATTAGTCTCAGCTGAATCCAAAAATAAGGCTCAGTACCCTTGGTGAAACTCATTCTTAAGACACTGTCTTAACATAGAGGCTAATTTTATGCAACTGGTCCCAGAAGTGCAGCTGCGCCAAATGACCCAATGGGACTGTACAATCATGATAAATGTTTAAATTAGACCTTGCTTTTATGCTCTATGACATACCTTGCAGAGAATCTTCAGAATTTCTCAATATTTAAGGGTTTTGTTATTGAACCAGTCCAACTTCCTCACTCAAAAATGAAGAAGTTCTCCATGCACAGATTTCAGGTTCTAATCCTATATTATATCTGATATTTGTAACTCTTCTAGATCTAGAATAACAAGTAAGTCTTTACAATAAGGTTCTGTTAGTGAACATTGCTCAATGCCTTAATTAACAATGAGCAATGCATTTGTTACAATGTTTATTAATTGTAATAAAAATAGAATTGTTCATTGTTATGTCCATTAACTAATAACAAAAGATACAAATTGCTTTTAGTAATGTATTAGTAAATGTTGAAATCAACATAAATGAAGATTAATAAACACATTAGAAGTATTTCGCATTGATACTTCATGTTAACTAATGTAGATAAACAATGATGACAAATGAAATATTCATCATTTTGAATGACAGCAGAATTTATTACAGAGGCTGTACACAGCCAAACTCTTTCATTAAGGGAATTAAAGTACAGGAAGTCTCTCTCTAGGGATATACTAGATTGCCATGACCCCTTTTTGTTGACTGACTGCCTCACAGTGGTGTTATATCAGAAGGGACTTTCAGAGTTTAGTCCTGGCCTCCATTCAATAAATACACCTTGAGATTTCAGAGGTATTTTTGCACCTGTATGTTTATAATTAGCAACTGTTTACTTTTTTGATAGTAATTACCCCTGAAGTGTTCTAGAAGTGTTTCATTTTCTGTTGAAGTTACAATGGTGCATGTTTAAGAAACACTGCACCACAAGACAGACTACAACACAACAAAGCTCTTTGACCACCAAGAGAGTTCAAGAGTCGCATTTCTTCATTTCTCTTTTGTTTGTTCTTTTTTTAGTCATACTTTTATTTCTGTGGCTTGTGAGGTCTCTGTTTTTCCTGAATGTAATTTGTTATGTGTTGTACAGGAATGAATAAGGTGGAGGAGAAGTTGAAAGCAGGTCGGAAGAAGAGGGCGGAAGGGGCTCTGTTCACTGAGGAGTCCAAGAGGAAGAAGTCTGTTCATGCTTCCACCAGAAAAGAAGCTGCTGTTACCAGTTCAGGTCTCTCTCTCTCTCTCTCTCTCTCTCTCTCTCTCTCTCTCTCTCTCTCTCTCTCTCTCTCTCTCTCTCTCTCTGCATGTTTGCATGATAAAATCATCATGTACATGTGTACTGTCAAAGCAGTGTGAAATAACTCTAAAAAAGCATGGTACAAATTTGTACTAATAATAGTACTAATCAAATAAATAGTTATATTATGAAAAATTCATAATAAAATGAATACAGATGAAATAAAATAATATAAACTGATAAACATATATAACTGATAAAATATAGAATGCAATTTATTTATTTATTTATTTATTTAATGTAATTAGTGTCACCATACTTTATTCATAAAATTGATCAAAAGTGACAGTAAAAGCCGTTATAATGCTGCACAAAAATAATAAGAAGCAAAAACTGTTTGCAGAATTTATAATAATAAGATCATGTGACACTGAAGTGGAGTAATGATGCTGAAAAATCTGATTTGCATCACAGGAATAAATTGCCTTTGAAAATATATTAAAAGTGAAAATAGCTGTTTTAAATTGTAATAATTTTTCTAAATATTACGATTTGTATTGTATTTCTTTATAAAAATGGATGTAAGTCTTAATAATCAAAAGAGATTTCTTTCAAAAACATAAAGAAATCTCACTGACCCCAAACTTTGAAATGGTAATGTAATCTTAATTAAGCGTGTTTTATCTGTTTGTCTCAGTTCCCCCTGCTGAAGCCCAGTGGCAGAACACTATCTCTGAGAGAGGGGAAGTGGTCTGTCCCACCTGCTCTGTCGTCACTCGCAAGACCGTCCACGGACTTAAGAAGCACATGGAGATCTGTCAGAAGGTCAGAGGTCACTCTAAAACACACTATTGTCATTAGTACTAGCATATGCTTAAAGCAGGGGTGTCCAAACCTGTCCTGCAGAGTTTATGTCCAATCCTAATTAAACACACCTGAACAAAGTCTTCAGACTCACTAGGAACTTCCAGGCAAGTGGACATTGTCCCTCCAGGAGCATGTTTGGACACCCCTGGCTTAGAGGAATACATTATTTTATAATTCAGGGGTTTCCAAACTTTTCCATTCCACAACCCACCTAGAAAAGCATAATCTATTTCACGATCCACCAAAATATTTGAGATAAAAAAAAAACAATTGGCATTACTTTATGCTCAATCTTATAAAAAAAATGAATATGGCAGAAATTAAATATTTAAGCAAAATCACCATTTTATTTTATAGTACAACTGTAAAATTTCACTACTAATATTTATTACCTGTAATCCGCACTGCGAGTGTTGTTAAACTCATCGCGGGGTTCAGCACAGAAAATACATTCATGATCTTTCCGTGTGTGTAGAGGAGAGCGGGACACAACCAAACACATTTTTTTATCAAAGCATAAGAAGCGAAGTAGAACTATCTAAAACCGTTTGGAAATTAAAATAATTGTGAAATAGGTCAAAATAATAAACAGATGTGTCTCATTTTATATAAACACTAAAAACTGAGATGACTAATTTACTTCCGTAAAGAAAGGTTGTAAGGACATCATTAAAATGTTCCAGTGACATCAGTGGCTCAGCCTTAATTTTAAGAAATTAGAATTTTGAGCGCAAAGATAACAAAAAATAACACCTTTATTCAACAACTCTTCTCCTCTGTGTCACCCTGGCGCCATTTTAGAGAGTATTGTTTGAGTATCATGACGTATGCGCATGCTCTCCTCTGAATGTAAACAAGGCACAGTGCATATGTTCTATGTCAGCAGCACCCCACGCATGCATTGTTGCCATGCAGGGAAATTTTTTGGGTGAACAATATCTTCAAGGTGAAGTTGTTTTGGAAATCCCGACCAGCCCAACCAATGTTTGGAGTTTGCGTTAAGACTTTGAGATTGTTTGTCAGTTAGAAAATTCATTATTTTGGTGGTTTTGTGTTTATCTTAAGATATTGATGACAATTCACCAACCATGAAATCTAACTTATTACACATAACAAAGATTTCACTGCTGTCATTGACGTTTGCGTTGACCTCATGACTCATGAGGAATCCACATGAGGTTTTGTTCCTTAGTTATTGGTTACCAAACATCCCATGGGGACTTTGGTGGGTTGGATCTTTCGTACAACCACGCTCCTCCAAAGAAGACAACAACTGTCTCAGTTTTATAAACACATCAAATATAATGTGGCAGATGTGCTCAAGCTCTTCCATATGAAGAGGGAAAAAAGCCTTATTCATGACACTCAAGCAGAAATTATTTTTGACTGTAAATCATATCTAAAAACATTCCTACACAAATTGTCACACTCAATTAATTGGGATGTTTTTTGTAAGAATGGATTTATGAGCGATTTGTTCCACTTGCGTTTCGTGAATGAGGCCCAAAGAACGATAGAACGAAAGAGAGGGAATCAAACCTTGTTGTTTATACAACCAAACCGCAGAGGAAGCGGAGAGGAGAATGTTTCAGGCATGCAATTAGACACCTCTCTCTCAGGACCTTGCGCAGGGGGCAGGAGGGAGTCATTAGAGGCACTTTATTGATTGGGCGTCTGTGAGTGGCCCTACCAAGTGTACATCTGGAGTAAAGACTTATAGTGGCAGCCCAGTGTATAGCACAACTCTATAAAAATGATGACATGTCTATTAAAGAGGGAATCGATCGGCTGCGTTATTGCGGGGTCACAAGTAATTGTAGTTTCTCTGGCCTCTTCCTCAGCCCTGTGTGAAATCAATGATGGCTGTGATGGCCATTAAGGGAGAAGATGTTTTATAGCAAAGGAAATGTATTAAAATGATAATCATTGACCTTATTTTCTCATTTGTATTTTTGTGAATGTCAATGCAGAAATAAATATACTTTTATCAAGCGAGGATGCATTCAAGAAGTGCCAGTTGAGACATTTACTGAATAATGTTCAATTTCTATTTCAAATCTTCAGAAAAGTTATCACAGTTTCACAAAAATATGAAGCAGCACAACTGTTTTCAGCATTGATAATAATAAGAAATGTTTATTGAGCTGCAAATCAGCATATCAGAATGAATTCTGAAGGATCATGTGACACTGAAGACTGGAGTAATGATGCTGAAAATTCAACAAAATCATAGAAATAATAGAAATGTTGCTGGATGAAGACAAAATAGGCCTTGAACTTGTTCAAATAAATAAATAGTTCTTGGTTTGAATAGCTCTTTTTTATATAAATCATGTTTACTTCATCACCGTGGTTTTGTATTAAAGGTTAAGTGTATAAAGGTTTTAGTATTAAAGGTCAAGTGTGTATTTTTTGTGCCATTAAAATCGTCACACAAAATAATAATACAAAATAAAAAATCAATAGGCATTATGCCTTTGAACCAAATTCATGTCATTGTCACAGTTGTCATGTGGGGGTAGGGAATATTTGAATGCTTTTCAGAAGAATAATCCTACAAATGCTTTATTAGTTGACTGCTTCAAGGGGAAAATACATAGTTTGTATCATTGTAACTGGAATATAAAATGTCTCATTTATAACCCATGATTTCATGATATTTGAGGTGGACATCATAAACTCTGGTCTTTTTCTTGTAGCTGCGGGACGCTCTCAAATGTCAGCAGTGTCAGAAACAGTTCCGATCAAAAGCTGGACTCAATTACCACAGCATGGCTGACCACATTAAGGTGAGCAGCGGTGCCAGAACACATTTCACTTTAGCTTTTTATAAGAATGAAATGCAGATCTATAGCAGAGCTCATCCTAGATGTCAAAACAGATGGAAATCTTTGATTTGAAATACAATGTATAAATCATTTAAACAATTAAAATTGCATCACTTTGAACATCAGCTTTTCTGTATATAAATGAAACGGTCAGACTCTAGAAATGTGTTGAGAAAGTGCACTTCAGCATACTTTTAAAAAGGGTACTATTATGGAAATAACATTGCATGTTATTTACAATTAAATTAAAATGCATTATAGTTTAAATGTATATTAAATGCAATTAGATGAACTTTAAAGTGTGTTTAGTAAATGTTTAAACAAAATATCATAATTACTTGTGTTGTCTTTGGTTTGGTTAAATATGGTTAAAGTGTCCTGCCAAATGTTCTGACAGGCATTTATAGTAAACTAAAATATACTTTAATGTAATTTCTATTAAAATGTGTATATCATGCATTAAAATAATTTTGTAATTACACATTTGTAATATTGAAATTGTGATATAGTACATTTAAATATCAATTTTAAATGTAACATTAAAAAACACACTACATTTAAATCTATATCAAGTACTTTACATGTGCGTTAACATTTTAATTAGTCAACACATCAAAATAAGTGTACTTCTTTAAAAGATGATTAAAACACAATGTTTTAAAATGAACTGTACTTTAAAACTTTTAATTTGACATATTACAAGTGGACTGTTTAAATGTGTATTTAAGTGTGTTATGAAACATATAATTAACCCTTCTTTAAGTACACTTAAATGGCATTTATTTAATTACAATTAAATTATCTGCAAGTATAAGTTTAAAAACATACTGTAAATGCACATTTAAAACAATTAAGCGCAATTATTTTCCCCAAGGGACACAAGAAGATCTGAAACTATAGCATTTTAATGTCTTTAATAAACAAATGGAGCTGTGTGTGTGCAGTATGTGCAGAAGAACGGTGTTTAAAGTTATATACAGTGACCACTACAGAGAGCAGCGGCTGCCCTGCCTCCACATCAGCCTCTAATCTCTATTATATCTGACACCATCTCTGTACTCCAGCATCACTTCAAGACCTAAAGCATCTATTAGATTCTAACCATTAACTGCACATATGGGAAAAGGTCTAGCACACGTCTATTAATGCCTTTAAAAACTGTCTTCAAGCAGTATTTCAACTGTAATGATTGTCTCCAGTTCCCCAGCCTTATTTCTGCACAGTAATAATTTCTTCAACATTCCTAAGATATTAACAGCTTTCCTGCTAGTAATCTTTCTCCACGGCTAATCATGGTAATATGCCTTATGAGTAAAGTTCATATGTTTTTTTCCCAGTCATATTCAGCCAACATCTGAATAGAAACGGCACATCCCGTAATGATGATGGTGTCCCTTGTGACCCTTGTGAGGTTTAGTGTAAAAACATGAGAGAGAAACGCTGGTTAAAGAGGGCCATGAGGATGTAAGCTCCATCTGCCAAGCTCAAGCATTAGCTGCAAAGAATATTTCCAATGAAATGTGTTAAATTATGCACGACCAAATGTCTCAGAAACAGTATGAAACATTAATGAGGATGTGCATTTAGGTTTGTGATTTGTTTTTTGAGCCAGGTGCTGAGTCTCACTGAGCCAAACATTAGAGAATCAGCATAAGGTCTGGGCCACATTGCAGCTTATTCTAGCCAAGACCCGCCCACTTCCACAGGAAGAGAACAACAAATGTGTAAAGTGATTTCAGGGCTGGTTATCTTAGGTAGTTAAAAACTAAATATTTTACAAATATGTGATTCAATAAAATGAACATTCTTGACTGAAAGCGAAACGTCTGGACACACTTGGCCTGAAAATTAAAAAATTGAAATAGAAACCAAAAAATGTATTCTTTAAAACTGGACTTACTCTAGACTAACTAAACATTATATTATAAATGATACATATGATATATAATGATATATTATACATTTGTTCTCGCTTCAGATGGCATCAATGCTATAACATCTTGTTGCCATAACATGTTGATGTACAACATAATATTCAATATTTATGCTGTAATTATGACAAAGCTGCTTTTTATCAACAGAAACTGGGAGTATTGATGTACAAAATGAATTAACCATGATCAATTTGCCTCCAGATGTTTATATAAATTTTTTTTTTTCTTTAAAAACACTAGTTATTGAGGGGGGAAATTAGTATTATTTCAATTTACATCTTGACTTGATGTTTTATATTTTAAGTAAGATCAGAGGTGTTATTTTAAGATATTAAAGATCATTTATTTAAATTCTTGCGGCTGTCAAGCAATTAAAATTAATTTATCAAATTAATAATTACATTAATTGCAAGTTATTCACACATCGATTGAAAATTATCCAATAATCAAACTGTTATTCAATAATTATGATTATGGAGAATTGAAAAGTCATTATTGTGTTAAATGAGAAAAGCATTTAATAAGCATTAACAAAGCTTTAGAAATAAATATTTTCATTCAACATAGGATTTATCACACACAAACATTTAAGGCCACAATGTAGCCATAACATTTTTTTTAGAAGCTGCATGTGAAGTAGTATTTGTGTATATTAACACAGAGGTGGCATGAATGCAGTTACACTGCAGTAATTATTGCATAAATAATGCTAGGAAATGAATGGGATTTAAATGGGCAGTTATGGATTTTTTTTTAGAAAACCTGAATATTGAAATATCAAAATAATAATAATAATGAAATTATACCGTAAATATGAAAGTAAAACTACCATTAGGTAACGGCAAGTCCCTGTTAACGCATGAGTCATTCAGTCATTCATATAACTGATTTATTCATAAACAAAGCAAGCGAAAGTCTTCATGAATAACTCATTGAATCGCTGGCTCACTTGATTCACATTGAGAGCTGCAGGGTGATATACTGTAGCCAGGTGGTGCAGTATCTCTCACACACCATCTAACCCTCTACATTATCAGCTCTCTGTGTTTTGAGTGCCTATGGGTGTCAACACTGACATATTTTGGTTTAACAGTCTGCGAGTTCATTTTTTTCTCTACAGAACTGAAGTTGAATCTCAAACTTAGTGTTTACCCTCAGGTGCTGTGTTGAGGTGTCTGGCATCCTGTTTAGATAGCTCATGTCTCAATTCCCCTGCTGATGTTTTTAACAGGCCAAATACAGTGCTGTAAAAAGTGTTGCTGTTAACACGCTTTGAGTAAATGCCTTTCTATGAAGGCATCTGGCTTTCAGAAAGCAGTGATTGGAAACATACTGCTATAAAGACTTGAGGAAGAGTTTCTGAAAAGACACTAATGTGTTGTATTGTATTTGTTTCCCATTTGTAAGCCCTCGGCGAGTGAAAATGTGTCTGAGGAGGAGCAGGAGGAGAGAGAGAGGCTACGCTGCGTCCTCAAACAGATGGGCCGAATCAAATGTCCCAGTGAGGTAGGAATTTGTCACTGGTGCCTGCCATGTGTCTGTCTCCCTAGATGGCGCTGACTGTCCTTAATATGTCCTAATTTCTGTCTACTTTCTGTCTCTCACTTTCTCTGCTTTGACTTTTGTCTTCTTGTGCACACTTCAGCAGTCTGTCTGTCTATCTGTCCTTCTATGGCTCTGTCTGTGTGTCTGTAAGCATGTGTTTATTTGGTTCACCAGCTAGACCAGCACTAACTAGCTTGGAAATTCATTTTAATTTGGTTTTTGCGGCAGAGCAGTCTGTTTCCAATTCCAACAGTATGTGTGGAGAAAATTATAAGAAGAGAAATAGAAAGTGGAGGGAAGAAGATGAGAACATTCCTGAAAAAATTGCTTTATTGTCACTAAGGGCCAGCTAGTTTTAGTGTGGGTCAAATTAGTTTGTGTGCAGAATTCCATATGTAAGCCAAAGGTAGGGGAAACATTCTGTGTGTGATTTACTGACAAGCTGCACATTAAAGAACACAGACGCAGCCAGATCTTTTCCAAAATGACCAGCGCAATGTACCAAGAGCAGCGCAAATTACTGCTTGCTTTAAAACATGTTTTTGGGGGCATTAAATAATGCTCTCCTCACATAAGTCTACAGATCGAAAGGGAAACTGCTTCAAATGAATATTCAATAATGTGAGTCGCAAAAAATTTGTCTTTAGTAAATCCTGACAGTAGTTTTTTAATGCCAAACGAGGGTTTGCACTAGCACAAGCTGATAGTAAATCTAAGTATGTAAATATAGTCTGTTAACAAACAGGCACCTTCAAAGGAACGCTGTAACCCATACTGTCAGCCCACAGGTCAATGAGTGAATTAATGAAGTATGGTTGATTCTCTGTCAAACAGGGCTGTTCAGCTCATTTCTCCAGTCTGATGGGTTATCAGTATCATCAGAAACGCTGCGGCAGAGAGCTGCCAGACAGACAGAAGCCTGTCTTCTTGTGCCAGCACTGTGGTAAGACCTATCGCTCAAAAGCTGGCCGTGACTACCACCTGCGCACCGAGCACCCCGTCACCACCCTGTCCACACACTCGGTGAGATTACACAGCCACGCTACACGTTATACTGCTGATCTAACATTGTGTGGAAACATGTCATGACAATCCAGATGTTATCTTGAGAATCCAGAATATATCCAGATGGTTTTAAACGTCTGTTATATCACCACATTTAGCTCCCAGCTGAGGACTGGAGACAGGAAGACAGTAAAGATGAGGAGGATGTGCTGGAAGACGAAGAAGAGGAGGAGGAGGAAGAGGAAGAACCTGTGCAAATAAAGGGCAGAGAGAAGGCAAAGGAGAGAGTAGACGAGCTTGTGGAGAAGATGGCGCAGAGGAAGGAGGAGAAAACAGAGGTGGAGGATCTGCTGGATTTGGAGAGGACGCCCAGCGGCAGGGTGCGCCGGCGCTCGGCTCAGGTGGCGGTGTTCCACCTGCAGGAGATCGCAGAGGACGAGCTTGCCAAAGACTGGGGCACCAAACGACGCATCAAAGACGACCTCGTACCAGACATCAAGAGGGTATGGCAGTGTTGAAGTCACTGTGAAAATGCCACACTGGTCACACTTTATTTTAAGGTTAAATTCTCGCTATTAACAAACCGACTTTTGCCTACTAATTTGTTGCTTATTAATAGTTAGTAAGGTAGATGGTAAGTTATTGGATAGGATTAGGGATGTAGAATATGGTCATGCAAAATATGTGCTTTATAAGTACTAATAAACAGCCAATATGTTATTAATTGAACTGGACTGAGAACTGGTCCCTATACTGAAGTGTTACCACTACACATATATGTTTAGGTTTACAAAAGTAAATTGTCAAATTAAGCAATTTATAAAAAGAAATATGAGATTTGTTTATTATACAACACAAAGCAGATATCAATAAGTTTGACAGCATCAATTGTAATTTATATTTCATTAAAGGGATAGTTCACCCAAAAATGAAAATTCTGGTACGGATGAGAAGGAGAAGAATTGTTTAATAAAGTCATTATTTTTGTTTTCTTTGCACACAAAACACAAAAAGTATTCTCGTAGCTTCATAAAATTACAGTTGAACCACTGATGTTAATAACAAATTTTTATTTTTGGGTGAACTATCCCTTTAAAGACTATGAAAATATTAGGGCTGTTGATTTAACGTGTTAATTTGATGTGATTACTTATGAGGGAAATAACAAATTGGTTAAATTAATGAATAAATGACTTGCTCATTAAGACTCTCCGCCACCTACTGATGTTTTTTTTTATTATAATAATTTCATGTTTCAGTATTTAAAAAAACCTCATTAATACATATTTATTGTAATTATTCATGCAATGTTGAATCAAAATATTTATTAAAAAAAAATGTAATGTCTATTCAATTTCTATTCTCATTTAACACAATTATGACTTTGAAAATTGATGTACAGTTCATTTTAATCATTTGATAATCCTAGAAAAAGTTTAGTGATAAACAGTAGCATATAACATATAATTGTACGTATCATATATAAATAGCATATGATTTTTAAATTACTTTAACATTGAAGCAGAGGTACTACTTCATTAAAAAAAAAAAATCTCTCTGTTCTGCTACTTGTTGCCAAACAAGTTGCCTTACCCTAAAATATGTAGTCAGTAGTGTTTCTAAATTTTGGTTGTTACTCCTCATATACACATTTAACTGCTTATTTTTTGTTATTATTTCTATATACACACTTTCTTTTATAGCTCAACTATACACGACCAGGTCTCCCCAACTTTAGCCCTGAAACTGTGAACAGCTGGAAGAATGAAGGAAAAGGGATTTATCTGCTGCCCCAATTGTGTAAGTCTTTGTCTTGTACTTCTGACCGAACATTGCCTTTAACAGCTGCTAGTGCTTCAGTAACAGATTCCAATCTCAATATGAACATCTGAATGATATCAGTAGATGGAGTTTTGTTGGAGAACCTGAAGAGCTCTTGAAAATTGTGTTAAAAATGTTGACATTTTTGTTGATAAGTTCTTCTCCTCAAGTCTCTCTTGATTTTATAACAGAACTGCGAGGCTATCTACTCAAGTGTGTCTGGACTAAAAGCGCACTTGGCAAGCTGTAATAAGGTATAAAAACCTCTGCATGCTTTGCTGTAGTATTTAATTAATTATAGATTATTTAAACAGCTGTACATGTTTGATCTCAGAAACTGCTGATACTGCATCAGCTTCACTGCTGTTATTATTCTCCGCACAGGGAGGGGGCGACGTAGGGAAGTACACTTGTTTGCTCTGTCAGAAGGAGTTTAACTCTGAGAGCGGCGTGAAGTACCATATCAGCAAGACACACTCTCAGGTAACGCAAACCTAAAAACTAAACATGTGTACTGTATGCTTAGCAAATGAAGCTGAGCACTTGCCCTTCATAGTCTTCTAGTATTAAGAAATGTTGACTGCTAAACGGACAGTTCACCCAAAATTTAAATACCCCCCTCCTCTTATTTCAAATATGGATTAATTTATTTCTTCTGTTTAACACAGAAGAATTTTTTTGAAGAAAGTTGGTAACCTAACAATAGACGGTAGCCGTTGAATTCCACAGTACAGAAAAAAATTATATATGGAAGTCAATGGCTGATAACAGAATTTACATTTTGGGTGAACTATCCCTTTAAGGCCTGTTCACACCAACTTCAATATGAATGAACAAGACAAGAGTTTGCAACAAAAAAAAGTACACTGTCATGTACAATTAATTTAACTTTCTTTAGAATCCATTGAAATATAATATGATATATTTGTATTTGAATACTATTTTCATTAGTTCCTAAGTATGATAAGCTTATAGTTTACATTAAATTTTAGCTTTTATTTTTGCTTTTAATTTGAGTTTTTATTTTATAGACCTAATTCTTTAGATTTTTTTATGTTTTAGTTTTAAGTTCAGTTATTATAGGTGATATCTGATTATCAAAATATTTTATATATTTTCAGAATTATCTAAAATAACCAAGACATTTGAATAAATTAACTTTTAATTTATGAACGTTTTTATTTTTGAGTAGATTGTAAAAATTGACTGGAAGGATTGGATATTGCAGAAAATTGGTTAAATCCTTAAGTTAACTTGTTAATAAATCTGCTATACTGTATATGCATCTGCAGGTTAGAGTTAATATAACAAAGGTCACAACATTTTGCAGTCATATGAAGATTATTTTATTACAGCTATATTGAAAAATATAAATCCTGCACACTCCACAATTTGCATCATCACAAAAAAAAAATGTTTTAATGAGCAAAGTACCCTATCTGTCGGTCACTACGAGTTATGTTGTGACGACATAGGGATTTACCTAGAAGCCCCGATCATCTCTAACTTTCAGAGAAAACGCCAATGAAATTGGGTAGTGAATTTTGCATACCTGAGCCACTCCCCGTGCATACGGGTATAAAAGGGCGACAGGTGCATCCACTCGTTAGATTTTTGCTTCGGAGCCAAGTGGATGAGAAGTGTGCTGATCTCCACAAAGCCTTTCATCTTTGTTTTGTTCCTGGTTGGCGTCACGGTGCAGTCAGCAGAGTCCCTCTCAGCAGCAATTCCCCTGGGCACTTCAACTAAAAGAGCAAATTCTAAAAGAGCAAATCACGGACGGTCGCGTCTTTTTCAAGATTCCGTTGCGTCCGTGTCCTTCTGGTTGCGGTCGTTTCTGTCCGGTTCCTGGGTGATTTCGCTGGTCCGTCCCACGGGGCGCCCAGCATTTCATTCGGTGTGCCATCCGTGGATAGGATGTCGATCACAGCATCGGGGGATGGGTTCACGTCCTCTGAGAATGAAGGTGCGGTGGGGCTGCCCCCCCTTGGGTGTTGTCGCCACCGCCGCGCCGGACCACTTGGAGGAACCGTCCGCGTCTCCCGTCCAAAGCCTGTAAGATGACATCCGCTCTCGCGGCCAAAGCTTATAGTGCTGCGGGCCAGGCAGCCTCTGCCCTGCACGCCATGGCTATCCGGCAGTTTCACCAAGCCAAGGCACTCAAACAGGTGCACAAGGGTAGTACCGACCCGGGGTTGATGCAGGAGCTGCGCACGGCGACTGACTTCACTCTACGAGCGACGAAAGTCACAGCGCGGTCCCTCGAGAAGGCGATGTCCACCATGGTGGTCCAGGAGCGCCATCTCTGGCTCAACCTGGCAGAGATGAAGGACGTTGACAAGGCACGCTTTCTCGATGCCCCCATCTCCCGAGGACTTTGCCCTGCAGTTCTCGGCGGTACGGCAGCAGACCGAGGCGATCCAGCACATCCTGCCCTGGCGTGACGCACCATCCACCGCTGCCCCCGGGGCCAGGCCTCAGTCTGCCCATCGCCGTGGGCGCCCTCCTGCGTCCTCCAGAGCTGCTCCGCCTCAGGCTGAATCGACACCTAGGCCGGCGCGTCAAGCCTCTCACAGGAGAGCGGGGCCCCCCGCGTCACAGCCAGGCCCCAAGTCGTCCAGGAAGTTGACGAAGCGGCCCTGACGCTGGCAACCCGGATATGTTGGAGTTCGCTCTTTCTCAGGAGGCGAGAACAGCGCCGCTCCTTCCCGGTGGAGGGCTGGGAGGAGAATCCTGTTTTTCGTTTTATTCTGTTCCACCGCTGGTCCAAGGGCCAGCAGTACCCACTTTCTCAAAGAAAGATACATTTCCTTTTCATCCGGGTTCTCAGGTCCATGGGACAACAGTGTGCGACGCCTTGCTTCCTCACTCTCGGCAGCCAAGAGAGTACGGTTCGGGGACGATGTACCTCCCCACACACCTCTGGCCAGTCCCGTTTGGGACCCAGGGAGTTCGGTGAGGAACGCCTCAGAACGCACCACCTTCTGTACCATCCACCCCTACTCCCTTTCGCTGCACCACCACGGGTACGTCGATTGTGCCGTTGGAGCCGCTTGCACTGCGTCTGGCGGCGTGGCTCACGCTGCCCAGCCTGTCTCGCTGGTTCACGCGCACAATTCGACTCGGCTACGCGATTCAGTTCGCCAGGCGACCTCCCAAGTTCAACGGCGTTCTCGAGACATCGGTGGCAGTCCGGAACGCCCCTATCTTGCGCGAGGAGATTGTTGTCCTCCTGGCAAAGGATGCAATCGAGCTGGTCCCTCCAGCCGAGATGAGGCAGGGGTTTCACAGCCCTTACTTCATCGTACCCAAGAAAGGTGGTCAACAACCAATCCTGGATCGGCAAGTCTTGAACCGGGCTTTGCACAAGCTCCCGTTCAAGATGCTGACGCATTATCAAATGCATCCAGCCCCAGGATTGGTTTGCAGTGATCGACCTGAAGGACGCTTACATTCATTACAATCCTTCTGTGACACAGACCGTTCCTACTGTTTGCGTTCGAGGGTCGGGCATGGTAGTACAGGGTCCTCCCCCTTGGACTCTCCCTGTCTCCCCGTGCCTTTACAAAGATCATAGAGGGCGCCCTTACCCTGCTACGGGAAGTGGGCGCCAGGGTCCCCAACTACCTCAACGATCTTGGCCCAATCCAGAGAGCAGTGGTGCGATCAAAGGGACTTGGTGCTTCGGCACCTCAGCCAGTGGGGGCTTCGGGTCAACTGGGAAAAGAGCAAGCTCTCCCCTGTGCAGAGAATCTCTTTTCTCGAAGTGGAGTTGGAGGAGGCACTGCCCTTGGAGGAGGCAGAGCCAGCCTTAGCGTTGCTGTGTCCCGTAAGAGCATTGTGCATATACGTGGACTGCACCCGGAGCTTCAGAAGCTCTGAGCAGCTCTTTGTCTGCAGAAAGGGAAGGCTGTCTCCAAACAGAGGTTGGCCCACTGGATAGTGGAGGCCGTCGCCTTGGTGTACCAGTCTCAAGGCGAGCCGTGCCCCCTGGGGGTGAGGGCTCACTCCACTCTGAATGTTGCCTCCTCCTATGCGTTGGAGCACGGCGCCTCTCTGGTGGACATCTGCAGAGCTGTGGGCTGGGCGACACCGAACACCTTCGCAAGATTCTACAGTCTCCGCATTGAGCCAATTTCTTCCCGTGTGTTGGGTAACAGGTAATGGGCGGGAAGAACTGGCCGGTGTCACGCTTGCTGCGCCATTCCCCCTCACCCGGGGATACAAGCACCTTTTTCTCCTCCAGTTCAGTTCCCCGGACGGTGAACCCTGGTGGAATCCTCCAAGCACCCCCAGCAGTCAGACTGGGCGGAGCAGTCTGACGCCAGGCCCAGTACTGGTGTTAGCTCACCCGGGTCTCCGGTCAGCCCCTGTACTGGGCTAGGTGTCTGTATGGCCTGATTCCCCTCTCGGTAATCCCATATGTGTATTCTTCCACGGTAAAGTTTCCTCATGGTAAACCCGTGTCTTCTCTTTGACAGAGCTCTCGGTCAGGTGCTGCTGGCAGCCCTCCTCCCTACCTAGGTAGGATCTGCCCCAGAATCCAGTCGTATGTAGTACTGCCCCAAGCCTGGGTCAGTCCATATCAGTGTCTCCACATGTTACCTCCTTCGGGCAGGATGTGGCCTCCATAGCGCCCTTCTCCGGAAGGCTTGCTTTCCTGCCGTTACTGCCAAGCTGTAACAACAAAGAGGAAAGACTTGAAGCCGTCTTTCACTGAAGGTCAAATCCTTCTGATTACTGTGGGGAAAGGAACAGCGGCTTGGCTATCTCCAGCAGCGATATACTCAGTGGCATTTGTCTGTCACGCACTCGCTTGTCAACATCTGCATGCCACAAGGTTGTGACGGGGTTCAGCTTGTGGCACTTTCCATAGGACCCCTATGTCGTCACGACATAACTCGTAGTGACCGACATATATGGAACGTCTAGGTTACGTACATAACCCCCGTTCCCTGATGGAGGGAACGGAGACGTTATGTCCCCATGCCACAATCTTGAACCATCGCTGGTTGCCAGGGACTCGTTCTTGGCTCCTCAGCGTAAAACCTAATGAGTGGATGCACCTGTCGCCCTTTTATATACGTATGCACGGGGAGTGGTTCAGGTATGCAAAGTCCACTAGCCAATTTCATTGGCGTTTTCTCTTAAAGTCAGAGATGATCGGGGCTTCCAGGTAAATCCCTATGTCGTCACGACATTTCATCTCCGTTCCCTCCATCTGGGAACGTTGCTCATTAAAATATTTGTGATAATGTGAACTTGAGTAGTGTCTGGGATTTATATATTTTCTCATATTATTTCATATTTATAGGTTTATATTATATTTTCATCCAACACATCTATAATCGATTTGTGTGTGAAGCACTTTATCGTTTGAGTATTAAAGAAAGTAATAGTAAAACATTTTTGTACCTTAGTTTCAGTTTTTAGTACACAATAATGTTGTTCATTTTTTTTTTTCGAGGGGTCTCTAGGGATTAATATTTTCCTTTTTAAAATGTTATACTTCTAAAAATTCATGCAAATTCACTAATAGTCCTTGATTATCGGTTCCTTTTTGAACTCGATTATGTGCACAGAACTGGTTTCGGGCGTCTACCAACGAGTCGACCAACAACAAGAAAAAAGAGCCAGAGAGCAATGGCTTACAGAAGGACATGAAAAATGTAGTGCCTGGGAAGAGGAGGGGACGAAAGCCCAAAGAGCACCACCTGGTGACAGCCCTCTTTCCAGCAGAGACTCAGAGCTACAGTCCAGCTCCAACTCCAGCTCCACTTCCACCCCAAACTGTAAGCCCAGCCCCAGAAACCCAAGCGCCCATGCCCAACCCTGTCATCAACACCCCAACCACACACCCTGGCCCAGTGGACAGTGTGAATCCAGCCCAAACCAGAGACACACATCCCCCTATAAAGAAACGAAGCAAAACTAAGAAAGCGCAGATCTCTGGGTAACACGGCTTTCAATCCGTCAACACCAGAAGGGATGTTTTCCGAACTACTCCGGATAAAACTTTTGTTAATTCGGTCACAGAATTAATGATGGCACAGAAGAATGAGCTCGGAAAGATGAACGGCAGAACGAGGGGATGAAAAACAGCAGAAAACAACAATGATTTGCTCTTGTATTGATTTCACACTGATCTTTGTGTTTTTTAAGCTGAGTATATACATTATGTGTGTGCTTGTGTATACTGATATATATTACTTCTGTTGGTTTTTCATTCCATTTTTATAGTTAATTTTAATAAGTTGTTCGTTTTAAAGGGGTCAATAACATTTAAACTCCCAGTTGATATATATATGGTATATATATGCATAGGTCTTTATGGAAGCTTTCTAGAGCAAAAGTTACATTTCTACATTCTACAAGTTTGGAGTAGTTAGGTCAACATGTCCGGTGGTTTCATGATGTGTTTGAACATTTTTTTTTAAGAATTTTGAACTTATTCAATTAGCATGATGAGCTAATTTACTGCTAACATTTTATCACGGTTATACTCTGCTGTGTATATATATATATAATATCTATATCTATATATGAATATAATCAAAGCAATTCATTTTCGTCCATCGGTTTCAAACAAGGTGTGTCAAAAAAGTTGGTCATCGTTTAGGTTGCTTTGCCTCGGGTGTGTTTGGGATTGTTTGGTCAGCAGCAGCTGAATGGAGGGTTGGATTTAGATTGACGGCTGTTGAAACAGTGTGCTACTGTGCAGTAGTGTTGCTTTCGTGGTTTCTTGTCCTGTCTGTTGCTCGGAATCGTGAGAGGTCTAAGCGCATAGCCTTGCATAACTCCTTATCCCGCATCCCTTTGGGTTGTTTCCAGTAGTTTATAGTTTGATGCAGTTGACCCAGAGGTTTTTGTTAAAACCTTTAACTGCTTTGAAATTTGGTATTGCTATGTGCTTTCATTTTGGCTGATTGTTTTTTATGGGAATAAGAGCTTGTGGTGCTTAATGAAGAAGGAGTATACATTGCATACGATTATAGAAATTCAAATAAATGATAATAAATGACTACAAATGTTTTGGCAGGACAAATTGAATCCTCCAAAGCATAGGAATGCCCTTTGACATCTGTGATGTCATCAGTCCTTGCTTAAACATAAGAGGTCTTTCACAAAGGTAATGGAATGAAAAACACAAGTTTTAAAGATGTGATTTTTAAAAGTTGAACTTTTAACTTGAGCGCTGCATTCTTAGATTGCCGTGCCATGTGTGAGATGCATAACACACACGTCCATCTAGTGCATGTTTACATAGAAAACCAATGGAAAATCTGCAGTGGAATACAAAAATGTATCCTATGTGAACTAAGACTAAAACTGAAAAATTAAAACAGGAAATTTGGGTGAATCTCACAAAACCTGACAAGAATTATTTGACCTCAAAATCAAGGCAAAGAAAAATAAAATTCAATTTTACTAAAAGAAAGTGAACATCTTTTAGGATTATTCATTTTTATGTGTATTGCAACATTTTATGACAATTAAGCACATTCTATCTGCCTATTCTATGAAAGTCAGTTTCCGTCATGAAAATAAATAAATAAAGGTAATTACGTATTATGTTACATTTCTGCCTTATTCTCACAAAAATGAATTATGAGATATAAACATACAATTGCAAGAGAGTCAGAATTGTGAATTCATAATTACCTTTTTTAATATAGAAAAGAACACTTATGAAAAAGTCAGAAGTATTATTTAAAATGTTTAGAATTTATACATTATGGTAGTATTTGCAAATTAATACTTTCATTTATTATTAAATTTGACAAAAATGGTTGCAGTATTGATTTATGTGCTATATGGTAATTAGAATTTGGGAAAGCAAATGTGCTTAAATGTTACGAGAATAATGTCACAATGCAATCTTAAGGCTAAAATTAGATTTGAAACACAATGCAATCTTAAGGCTAAAATTAGATTTTAAATCTTAGGGCAAAATGTGGCCATGTTTTTGTGACATTCACCCCATCAATTCACTGTTAATAGGAGTACAAGCAATGTGTGGAATGCACTTAAAGACTTCAGTGACTGTATGCAATAGTGAGAGTGTTTTGGGTGCACAAGCATGTGGTGTGAAGCATTGAAGAGCACAATCCGAATGGTCACTGCAGACTTTACCCGAATGTGCAGAGAGCGTCTGTCCAAAACAAACGTGACATCTAATAGTGCTGCACATACTGATTCCCAAGCTTCTGATTGAGAAAAACGCTGGTATTGCACTTTAACCCCTCCTCCCCCTCCCTCTTTATCTTGCACTTTGCAGGCTTCCATTCTCCAACCTCAAATGAGCGGCTCTGTGTTGTGATATCTCGGATCAGGTTCCTTTACATAAATCCACCACACGAGAGAAACAGATCGCAGACGGGCCACCCCGAACGCCTGCTATGTGATCCGTGTGATACGTGCGAGGGAAGCCCGTCCTCCATTCCCTAATTTAGAAAGCAAATCTATGTCGAATATGAAATGAAAATGATGTTTGAAGCCATAACGGTCCCCTTGAAGGTGACTTATGGAAGCAGTGTGTCTTTTTATTCATCCTCAGTTTGTATAAAAGATTATAGATTGAAAAATATATATAATTTGCAACATAAATTATGTATTCCAAAACTAATTCTAATAATTCTAACTGAGGTACTTGAAATCATGAAAAAGAAATTGCCAGAAAATTATTAGCATACAAGTCACAAATGGTGAAAAAAGGATAAATTATAACAAATATATTTATCTAATGAGAAAAAAGATAATAAGCTCAAAGTTGCATATGTTTATTTTATACTAATACTTGTAAATGTGATCTTAATCTCATAGTTGCTTAAGAAATCTAGCGTTGGTATGTCGTGGTTTTAGGCTAAAGGTGCTAGTAGCCAATATACCTTAAGGAATGCTGCGCGTCTAATTGTGAATAGTCTACCTTTCCATCGAGTCACGTTTCTGAGATGAAATACTGCAGTTCTCATTTCAACTGTCCTGCATCAATGGCACATACAAATCTTCTGTGCCCCAACCCCCCCCTGCACTGAAAACGGTTGGATTTTAAAATGGTGAATCTCATAAAACTGTCAAAAACATGTATATTTTATTTCACCCCAAAAAAAAAAAAAAATTATTGTGATTCAGTAAAATAATGCAGTAATTTAAAAAAGGTGAATTATTCATTTGTGATAATTATTTGTTAATTTACTATGTAATGTATATTTAAAACATTTTTGAATGTATTGGATTATGCGAAATGTCTAAATGCATAACGATCATTTTCTTTTCTCAAAATACTTATTTTTTTCTATTTATTTTTTTTAATAATGCAACCTTGGTATGTTCTACACATTTCTTACGTCATATTTCATCCCCCACACCCTCCCAAAAATGTATATTATTGTAAATTAATAAACAATTCTTAAAAAACAAGTAACTAAATAAAAATCTAAATTTACTACATTACATTTTTTACACTGTCATTTGATTTTGCAGTAAAATGCAACATTAACATGTTCTTCACAGGTTTATGAGATTCACCCTTCAAAGATTCACATACTATGAAGTGAACATGAGTAGAAGTCGAGGAAACGCAAGTATCATACCTGCTGCCAGGTTAAATCTGAGATCGGAGCTCAGTGTTGCTCCATGATATTTCTGACTATGTTGTGTTTTATACTGTCACTGAGCTGTAATGAAACCGTAGGCAAGCAACGTGCTTTGTGTCTGGCCCATGAGAATGCATCTTTCTCAATGGAAGTTTAGTAGTCGTTTCGCCATCTCATGACACGAAAGGCGGCGTGTAGTTTCCTCTAGGAATATTGTGCGTGGCTTCAGTTACCTGTCTTCCTAGATTATGTGGCGTACACATGTGCAGACGTTGTACGATCATGACATTGCAACAGATTTATTTAGAAATTACAGCAATAGCTTGCAATCGAAAGCACTACTGCAATGTTACATATGATTTCCAAAGCTTGGTGCAAACTGTATTCGCTTTCTTTTGCTTTTTCTTGGTGACATAGTTGCTTTCAACTATTTGAATATGATCTTGCGCTTTTCTATACAGGTCAAAGTACATGTTGAAAATGTCCTTTTGTCCAAAACGCTATACGCAGTGTGTGTACGTGTGAGCGGGTGAGTGTGTGTGCGAGCATGAGTGTGTGTAGGTGTGTATTTCTGTATTTAGTGCACTTGTAATCCCATGAAATAGGCTTGAATATGGAGTGTCGGTAGAGTTTGATTGTGTGCTGTGGAATTTTGTACTAAGGGGTCTGTAGAAAGTGGAGCCCCCTGCCAATTTTTAAAAGTCTTACTTTTCATTACTTCAACTTTTGTGTGAAATGAGGATTTACCAAGTTAGAGTTTGACCCATCAGACTTCTGATGGAGAACGTCCTCGAAGAAGTTTACATTAAAAGTCATTAGAAATGAGTCCGAGCAGGGCCGTCCTGTCGGCTCTGGTTTGAGGTACAAAAGGATGATCCAAAAACGTAGATTTTATTCAGATGCTCTAGAAACTGTTAAATCTATTACTACTTATAATGGACAAAATGATCGTTTATTCCTTTAACGTTTTTATCTAGGTTGGCAAGACTTCTGAATCTAAACTATTATTCCCTCTCTTTTTTCTCCTGGTGTATTAACTGTGCATTAATACCCCTCAAATAATTAATAAAATGTTGACAAAGATTTGACTGACTGATTTGTTTGTCTTCTTGTGTTTGGATGAATTCAATCTCAAACGTCACCTCAAAATCAATAGGGAATAAATATTTCAAAATACAGTTAACTAAATCAAAGTAGCATTATCATATTTTATTGTGTAAGTTTTGTGCAAATCATAATACTTTATTATTTATTTGAAAACATATTTTGTAACATTATATTTTTATTGCCACTTTTGATCAATTTAATGCATCCTTGCTGAATAATTTTTTCTATTTATTTATTTCCTTCAATCAATCAATCAACAAATCTCGCTGACCTCAAACCGTTTAACAGTAGTGTATCTATATACTGTATATACAGTTTTTTAGGATTTGTGACAGTTCATGTGTATGTTGTTGTCTCTTTTTGTGGATTTTAGTAATAGATTTGATCACATGCTGTTTATTATTGTGTGTCATTATGATCAATAAAATTACTATATAATATTAAAACACATTATTACATTTGAGTTTAGATGGCAACTATCTTCAGTATGTGTATATATTGTACCTAATTAATAAATGCCTTTACTGTCATATTGATCAAGTCAATGCATCCTGGCTAAAAAGCGTATATAATACATCGATAAAATGTATAGTATTGATTTATAAATATGTAATATTATAATATTTGACTTAAATGTCAGCAGATGTCTTGCCAAATGTTATTTTTAGTAAATCAGTATAAGTTAAATTCAGTACAGCAAACGATACCATGAGATAAATATAATATACAAATATACTTTACAGTTTACATTCTGGGACTTGTAGTTCCCTTTGTCTGAAGACACACGACCCTATGAAATATGGAACTACATATCCCAGCTGCATTAGTTGCGCCTGAAGTCACAACAGCTGATTGTCAAATAGGAAATAACAATGGCTGCCGTGTGTGGAGACGGAAGGGTCTCAGCGATGGAGTGCGGAGATAAATCGTCAATGAACTGCACAAGGTACGTTTTAAGCTCTTTACCGCCTAACCTCGAAGCTATTAAGACTCCTGTTTTCTTAAAATGTGTGTATAAATTACATAGCTAACATTTATTAGCGATGGTTGACCTGTCGCGCGCGTGCTGGAATCACTGCTGCATCTCGCGTGTGTCTAAGACTTCACAACACATAAGTTAATCATACACGTCTCTCATAGTATTTATAAACGCCTCCATGGATAACAAGAAGTGTGGATACTCGTTTCGAGAATAAGCATGTGATTATGAAATTATTAACCGGTTTTCTGGTCTTGTTTTAGTCTATCAATATTTTCCGTGTGTCTCGCCACAAAATATGGTGCTTAAATATGTTTCAAATGTCTTCTCTCTAAAAACCCACTGTAGGTAATTTGTGTTTCTGCCCACTGTGGGTAATGTGTGTTTCTGCCCACTGTGGGTAACGTTAATGTGAAGCACATGGTGTGATGATCAGTAGTGCCTATGAGTGACTCATATTTGCATAGCTATAAGTTATATGTAATCTCATCAGCACCGTTATATCTGTGGACCGTTTCTCAGCCACACCTAACGTTAATTATTAACTTGTATGTACGTTAATTAAACTACTCACTGCACAACATGTGAACAACACCTGTCGAGTTGGTTTCGTTACACGTGGTTGGTTCCTCCTGTGTTTTGAACAAATACATAGAATAAATTATTAAACGATAAAATGATTTGTAATAGTTATGCTATGCACTGTAACAGTATTATAGTTGGTATATTTCTGAAGCAGTTCTCTGTCTCTCCTCGTGTCTGCTTTGAGTCACAGCGCCGCAGTCCGCCGCCAGAGAGCGCGCGCATTCAACCCTTTACGAGCTGCTCAGAGCTCATGTTACTGTATATTTACACACAACCAGCTGCTGTTGGGAATGTTCTCCATGTGTGTAAACTGACGTGTAGAATTGAAGTGAAAAGAGGACGTCTTGAGCTTTTGGAAATCTAATAGAATAAAAGGTTGAATAGGTTATTGTCACACATAGAATCATAACACTCATATAGCTTACAGCACCATTATATGCATGCTTATGGATCAGCTCTTCCGGTTTTTGAATATGCTTCTTTTAGGTTACTATATATTCAAAAGTTTGGGGTCAGTAAGATGATTTTAAAGAAATTTACTTTTTATATTGTGACCTGTTTTATTCAAAGAACAGGGATCTATCAAAGTCTGATCATGTTTGTGGAAGTGAATCATGTCATGAACAAAGCAGATTACAGAGGACCTCGGAAAAAGAGTTGATGTTGCTCATCAGGCTAGAAAAGTTACAAAACCATCTCTAAAGAGTTTGGACTCCACAAATCCACAGTCAGACAGATTGTGTACAAATGGATGAAATTCAAGACCACTGTTACCTTCCCGAGAAGTGGTCGACCAACAAAGATCACTTTAAAGCAGAAGGTATAATACGTTCTCGTTCTCACATTGGCTAATATTAATATTCATGAGCCCTTCATCAGGAGAACACTGAGCAACCACGGTGTGCAGGACAGAGTTACAAGAAGAAAGACACGGTTCTCCAAAAAGAAGATTGCGTGCTAAAGATCATGAGGACGAGTCAGAGGACGAGTGGAGAAATGTTTAATGGATGGATGAAACCAAAATAGAACTTATTGGATTAAATAAGAAGCTATTATGTTCAGAGAAAAGAACTTAAGAATCTTCTCCCATCTGTGAGACGTGGTGGAGGTAGTTTCACGGCTAGGGCCTGTGTGTCTATTTCTTGCCCAGGACAGCATGCCATCATTGATGAAACAATGAATTCTGAGTTACACCAGCAAAGTTTAAGAACAGAGTCTCAAGAGAACGTGGGCCATGCAGCAAGACAACAGCCCCAAGCACAAGTCGTTCTACCAAAGAATGGTTAAAGAGGAACACACTTAATGTTTTGGAACGGCTGAGTATCACACCAGATACTGAAAACAAAGATTCACATAATTTTGCAACGCGCAGAAATGTAACACTGGATCATTTATCTCAATAAATAAATAACAAAGAAAATATTTTTCTCTATCTTGTTTGATTCGGTTCTCTTTGTCTACTCTCAGGACTTATATGAAAATCTGATGATGTTTGGGTCATATTTACATTTACATTTACATTTAGTCATTTAGCAGACGCTTTTATCCAAAGCGACTTACAATTGGGGAGTACATAAAGCGATTAATCTTGAAGAGGCAAACAAACAGAGGAAGTTCCAATAACACCAAGTCTCAGGCATTGTTCAAATAAATACAAACTAGCAAGGGAAGGAGAGAAAGATAAAGAGAAAGATGAAGATTTTGAAAAAGTGATTTTTTTTTTTTTTTTTATGTAGTCAAGTAGAGTTGAAAGAGATGAGTTTTCAGTTGTTGCTTGAAAATTGACAGGGATCCAGCATTCCGGATTGGGGTGGGAAGATCATTCCACCGGCCAGGAACGGTGAAAGAGAATGTTCTGGAGAGTGATTTTGAGCCTCTCTGTGATGGTACCACAAGACATCTCTCACTAGCAGATCTCAGACTTCTGGAGGGATGTAAATTTCGTAATAGTGGAGAGTAGGTGGGTGCTGAGCCTGTGGTTGTTCTATATGCAAGCATCAGTGTCTTGAACTGGATGCGAACTGCAACTGGTAGCCAGTGCAAGGAGACAAAGAGAGGTGTAACATGGGCTCGTTGAAGACCAGTTGTGCCGCTGCACTCTGAACCATTTGTAGAGGTTTGATTGTGTTTGATGGAAGTCCAGCTAGAAGAGCATTGCAGTAGTCCAGTCTAGAAATGACAAGGGCCTGGACAAGAAGTTGTGCAGCATGCTCTGTCAGAAAGGGCCTGATCTTTCTGATGTTGTGTAGTGCAAACCTGCAAGATATTTATGCACAAATATAGAAAATTATTTCAAAATTCATTCTTTCAAGCAGCACTGTATATATTTCTGGATCTTTATAAATATAGATTTATTTATTTATAAATAGTATGTGTGTTTTGTAACATAAACAAAATATTATAATAATTTATTTTAAGACTGTTATGCTGCTTAACATTTTTATAGAAACCTTTGATGCATTTTATTTGCAGGATTATGATTAATAGAAAAATTAACAAAACAGCATAAAAATGTATTGCTGTTTTTGTGATCAGCATAATGCATCGTTGCTGAATAAAAGTATTAATATAAATCATTAAAATATATCATATTGTTATACTTTTGTGGCAGTTTATGTGTGCATATTAACTATATACTGTTAACTTTTTTTTTTGCTGGATTCTAATAATAGCCTGCGTTTTGTATAAAGATATGTTATCAAATCATTATAATATTAAAGCATCTAATTACTGGGACATATTTTTTTTTGTTTAGTTTGCGACTATAAAGGCTATTAATACACACAGTTTTATAAGTATTTGTGGATGTGCATGCGCTGTAACATTACGTTCAGTACTGGCTGGGATACTGAGTTTCATCATGACGTTTGTGAGGGGTGTCCCGCGAGGGGGGCAGGTGGAGATACGCCCCACAGGACAGGCTGGTTGATAAGGTGATCGCAGAGCCCTGGGGTGTAACGAAGAGAAGGCACAGACCTCATGACACGACACCTGCTGTCACGTCCAGTGCTCTCCGCTTCATAGAGCAGCCTGATTTGTTTATGTTCCACGCCTAAGAACACAATTCAGAAGCGCTCCTCTCGCTCAGTGTCACAGACAGATGAGCTGCCCCATAAGAGGCCAGCGGAGGGGGGTGTGTGCTCTGCGTGTTTCCAACCTGCTGCTATTAATACCACCCTTCAAACATAATCTGCGGGATACGTTATCCTCTTACGTTTGTTGGCTGGGTCTATAGTAGCACATTAGTGAGACCGAAAGAGCGATCGGTGTGTCTTGAATTGTCCCAGCCAACTAAACGCTTGTGACGGAGAAAACAAAACCAAACCGACGTGGAAAGCACAGTTTTGTTTTCCTCCCCTCTGCTTCACTTTCGTTTCTTCCTGTTCTGTGGCTCTCCTCTGCTTGCCAGGCAGGCGCTCTGAGTGTGTGTGTATGTGTGTCCCAGCGCTGATCTTTCGTCTGTCTGTCTCTGCGCGCCCGTCATGAACACACTCCCAGCGTACTCGGGAGCCAGGATCTCAGGCTGCTGGGCTCTTTGGGCAGGTGGAAGGTAAGCCTGGGAACTTGAAGTCATTTTCAGAGCATCTTTGTGTCCATCCTCAGGTGTGTTGGACGCTCTTGAGTTGCAGTTGGATGGTAAATTCAGCTGCTGACAGGACTCTCTGCTTACTGTGTTTTTGCAAGCTGATTTGCACCTGATTAATGTATTAGCAGAAAACCTCAACTCAGGTTTCGATTTGCTTTTCTGGTATTATAAAATGTTTGATGGAAAATATTAATAAGCAATCTCTTTACAATGGAATATTCTCATATCATCCTTGAGTGTGACTGACAGTGAACTCATGATGCGAACCAGAAGTTGCTATTGTGCTGTTGTTTTAACGTGTGTTTAACGTGCTATTGTGCTGTTGAGTTTAACGTGTGTATTTTTTAAAGCGACAGTTTTGTTTATCCTCACATTGTTCCAGAATCATATATGACTTGTGTTCTTCTGTGAAACATGAAAGGAGATGTTTTGAAGAATATATACAATGCTCTGTTCCGTTAATTTGAATGCTTGAAATTCTTCGTAATTAAGTTTTATTCGATTTTTGGTATTGTTGTTTTTCAAATAAGAGAAATAACCTTGAACATTTAAATATATTAAGACAATACACAACAAAAAGTAAACAAATCTCTTAACCAGATAAAAGTGGAAAAAGAGCACAACAATAAGAGAACAATAGTAAAGAATCGGAACCTTTTCAACCAGTGTCTAGATATTGTTTCAGTGTGAACACAGAACATTTGCACTGGAAAACAAGACAAAAATACTAAGGAATCACTTTTTGATCAGAAGTTATCATATTCTAATGTTTGGGAGCAGAGCTATTTAAGCTATTTTGTTTGTGGAATAAATAAAGTTATGAAGATCTGGAGGAAATTTTATTTTCAAACTTTGAACTTTTGTTCACCATACACTTTCTTATATTTAATTGTCTAGTCCAGCTTGTATATTCTGCTATAATTTCTCGTTTTGCTTTCCATAGAAGAAAGAAAGACATAGGAAATGAAGCCAGACTGTCATTTTGGTGAACTATTCCTTTAAGAAAGACTCTTATGAATTATAATTTACAGTGGTTTGTTTTGCTCTGAAAATGCAAGGGCAGGGTCCACCGTTTGCCATCTTATCTGTTATCGCAGGGCAGATAAACTAGAAAGCCAAGGTGATTTCTATTCACACAAACAGAAACTCAAAGGCGCGCAATAGTTATTTTCTGCCCGGTAAACTTGCTTTATTCTGGTTTTACCAGTTGAACCGTAGTTGCACAGGTCCAAGGTCTAGGCATTTTGGGTTGTTTAGAGTTATGCAGTCAAATGATGTGACTGGCTTTTTAAACCTATTGATGATTAGTCTAGAGTAGGTGGTTTTATTTCTTGATCTTAATGGAGAAGTACAAGCACACATCTCCTGTGGACAATTGGCTTTCTCACCTGCTTTAGTAAGTATTTTGCTTTAAATCTTTCAGTTTCTTGCTGCTTATGAGATCTACTAACTAAGCTCCTAAGGTGTGACGCACACTGCAGAAAGTCTCTCGTAGGCATCCACCAATTTTACCTTGTATCTCATTCATTGATTCGTGACTCAACAATCAATCCAGAAATGCTCTTAGAAACCTTCAACAAACGAATGCGCCATTGGCATACTGTAGTTTGCTTATGCATACTAGTAATCGTTAGTCATGCATACGTGGTCTATTTTATGCATACTGTATATTATGGGTGGCCCGGTACACAGATGTCACGGTTCGGTACGCACCTCTGTTCGGGGGTCACGTTTCAATATGATTTCGGTACAACAGGGGAAAAAAAGAAATCTACTATGCTCAGTTTCTTTCCATTTATTTTGAACACAGTTGTGCAAATAAAACTTCTCTACTTAGATGTGAAAATACTAATTATTAATACTAATACTATTATTACATTATGTATAAAATCTGTTTTGTTTTCATTTTGAGTGTACACAAATAAAAGCAGACCTTCATCCAGTGATTATTAATAAGACAATAAGTGTTTAAAATTGATTCTGCTGGTATAAGGAAAGAGTTGAAGTGATCGCGCACACGCACTTTTGTTTATTAATTGTATATATTAGTAGCATCGGATTTGGATAGGTCTCGTCTCACCGATACCCGATCCACTGAAAATGACCGGTTTGGAGCCGGTACCGATCCAGAGTATCGGATCGATGCATCCCTAATTCATACACATTTATTCATTCATTCATTCATGCATGTATGTAATAATGCAACTTGAGAGATTTTGTGTCCCTTCATTGAAATCCAGGTTTTCTGAAGGGACACAATCGATTTATCTGATGAACAGATTTAATATAGGCTTATATTTGCATACAAATGTTGATCAACACACATGGAGAACATCAGATATGGTAAACAGAAGATCAACACTACTTCACACGCAAGAACAAACCTCGGGGCCTGTGGGTTATCTTTAATCACACTATGCTGCCACTGACTATACTTATGTTTTCATTATTAATAACAAAAGATCAAACACTTGTTTAGATCTAAAACCAGTTGAAAAAAATGAGGTCAGCTGCTTTGCTCTAGCTGAATTGTCATAATTTATAACTGGCATGACAGCACTGAGTTATCTCTGTTTTATTGATCATGTGCCACATTTACTGGTGACATATTTGCTAAGTTCAGTGTAATATGGGGCAGCTGTTTGTGCCAGAGGTTACACCACACTACAAGACTTATGATGCCACTGTTATCAGATCTTTTTTCAGTGTTTCCTCGTTGAAATTGATTAAACTGTACTGCCTGTTACCTACATAAAGGGAGTTAATAGATGCATGGAGGCATTGTCATAATGGTCGCCAAGTCAACTGGTAACAGTTTGTGTGCAGGAAGTCAGAGTTTACACAGGAAATAGCAGCATCTGACTTGTCTCGTTCACTGTATCATATTTCCTCTTTTTAATAGTGGCGGTGGGGAAGGCTCTCTGGACAGACTTCTACCAACCGTCAACACCAGCCTGTCGCCACGAAAACGAACCACCAGCCAGTGCAAATCAGAGCCTCCGCTACTGCGGACCAGTAAGAGGACCATCTACACCGCCGGACGCCCACCGTGGTACAATGAACACGGGGCCCAGTCCAAAGAAGCTTTTGTTATCGGTCAGTATATTAAAGCGCTCCGGGGAGGAAAAATCAATGCATTTACATTTACATTTAGTCATTTAGCAGACGCTTTTATCCAAAGCGACTTACAATTGGGGAGTACATAAAGCGATTAATCTTGAAGAGGCAAACATACAGAGGAAGTTCCAATAACACCAAGTCTCAGGCATTGTTCAAATAAATACAAGCTAGCAAGGGAAGGAGAGAAATATGAAGATTTTGAAAAAAGTAAAATATATATATTTTTGGCTAAAAGTAGAGTTGAAAGAGATGAGTTTCTAGTTGTTGCTTGAAATTTGACAGGGATCCAGCATTCCGGATGGGGGTGGAAAGATCATTCCACCAGCCAGGAATGGTGAAAGAGAATGTTCTGGAGAGTGATTTTGAGCCTCTCTGTGATGGTACCATGAGGCGCTCACTAGCAGATCTCAGACTTCTGGAGGGATGTAAATTCGTAATAGTGAGTGGAAGTAGGTGGGTGCTGAGCCTGTGGTTGTTCTATGCAAGCATCAGTGTCTTGAACTGGATGCGAGCTGCAACTGGTAGCCAGTGCAAGGACACAAAGAGAGGTGTAACATGGGCTCGTTGAAGACCAGTCATGCCGCTGCACTCTGAATCATTTGTAGAGGTTTGATTGTGTTTGATGGAAGTCCAGCTAGAAGAGCATTGCAGTAGTCCAGTCTAGAAATGACAAGGGCCTGGACAAGAAGTTGTGCAGCATGCTCTGTCAGAAAGGGCCTGATCTTTCTGATGTTGTGCAATGCAAACCTGCAAGATCGAGCAGTCTTTGCAATGTGCTCTTTGAAGGTCAGCTGGCCATCGAAGATTACACCAAGATTTCTGACCGAAGCTGATGGGGTAATTGTTGATGAACCTAACTGAATCGTGAAATCATGGTGTAGAGTTGGAGTTGCAGGGAAGACAAGAAGCTCAGTCTTTGCCAGGTTGAGCTGTAGATGGTGTTCTTTCATCCATGCCGAGATGTCCGCCAGGCAGCCTGAGATCCGTGCAGCTACCGTTGGATCATCTGGCCGAAATGAGAGATAGAGCTGTGTGTCATCAGCATAGAAATGGTAGGAGAAGCCATGTGCCTGTATGATGGGAGCCAGCGATGTAGTGTATGTGGAGAAGAGGAGGGGTCCAAGAACCGATCCCTGGGGAACCCCAGTGACCAATTTATGTGCTTTGGATACCTCCCCTCTCCAGGCCACCCTGAAAGACCGACCAGTGAGATAGGATTCAAACCAGCGAACTGGAATCCCAGTGATGAGAGGGTGGACAGGAGGATCTGATGATTGACAGTTTCAAAAGCGGCAGACAGATCCAGCAGAATGAGGACTGATGATTTGGAATCGGCTTTTGCAATTCGCAGGGCTTCAGTGACCGAGAGTAGCGCAGTCTCAGTTGAATGGCCACTCCTGAAACCTGACTGTTTAGCATCCAGTTTGTTGTTCTGTGAAAGAAACAATGAGACCTGGTTGAAGACAACTCGTTCCAGTGTTTTGGCAATGAATGGAAGGAGAGAGACAGGTCTGTAGTTTTCTAAAAGAGAAGTGTTTAATGTAGGTTTTTTGAGAAGTGGGGTTACCCGAGCCTGCTTGAATGCAGTGGGGAAGATGCCTGTGAGGAGAGATGTGTTGATGATGTGTGTGAGTGCTGGTAAGAGTGTGGGAGAGATAGCTTGAGAAGTGTGAGGGGATAGGGTCTAGAGGACATGTTGTAGGATGGCTGGAGAGGAGAAGTTTGGATACTTCCGCCTCAGTGAGGGGACAGAAGGAGAAGATGGGAGTTTGAGCAGTGGATCTAGTTGGTTGGGGGTCCTGTATGAGTAGAGGTGAAAACTGACTACTGATTGTTTGTTTTATTTGTAAAAAAAGTTGCAAAGTCATCAGCTGTTATAGACGTGGTGGGAGGTGGTGAAGGGGGACAGAGGAGAGAATTAAATGTTCTGAAGAGATTACGCATATCTGGAGCATTGTTGATTTTGTTATGGAAATGTGACGATTTGGCAGTGTGGACTTCTGCGGAGAAAGATGAAAGAAACGACTGATACATACTTAGGTCCGACGGCTCGTTTGATTTTCGCCATTTTCTCTCTGCCGCTCGGAGTCTGGTCCGATGTTCACGAAGAACATCAGATAACCAGGGGTTAGAAGGGGCAGTCCGTGCTGGCCTGGAGGAGAGAGGACAAATGTAATCTAGACAAGTGGTTAAAGTAGAGCATAAAGTATCAGTAGCAGCATTCACATCTAGAGATGAGAAATGTGTAGGTGAGGGAAGAGAGGAGGATACTACAGAGGAAAGATGTGAGGGAGAAAGGGAGCGTAGGTCAATGCTAACTCATACACCATCACAATCGTTGTCAACCATCATCACGTGTCAATACTGGTCTCTTTGTACCCACAGGGCTTTGTGGAGGCAGTGCTTCAGGCAAAACAACAGTTGCACGAAATTATCGAGGCCTTGGATGTTCCTGGTGGGGTCATCTCATTGTAAATATCTCATGTATTAAACGTCACTTCTACAAATAGCAGTGAATTGGCTGTTCTGGGAAATCACACCCATTTCTATGACAGTCCTAAGCTCTGTGCAAATGGGAGTGGCATGCTTTTTTGGCCAATAAAAAACACTCTCTGACTGATTGATATTGCATCTTTGTGTTTGCTGGCATGTCTTTTTTGGGCTGGGTTTTGGAGATAGCACGGTATTGAAGTAAGCGAAACAGCAGAAATTACTGTAAGGGCTGACAGAACCTTTAAAACATAATGAAATAGATGCATATTTTCTTCTGTTACAATTCCTTGGCAAACTTCAATTTATGCAGTACTTGAAAACTGACCCGAATTTGGCTGGTTCCAGTGGCTGCTCCATGAAAAACACATCAAAGCCTATGTTTTTTACTCTGCCTCCAGATTACCATAATAATCATAGTTTTGTCATGATTGGGATTCACGTATTAATGCATAATTCAATATATTTCATGCGCTGTGTATTATAAATGGTTATTTTTTTTTATCTCTCAAGATGGAGCGATGTGAATGTAGTCTCGCATAACCAGACCTTCAGACTAACAGCAGAAGGTCTGAGCTCCATCACAGCTATTATTGGTCAATGACCATCCAAGAGGCCATCTGACTGACATGTAAAGTAACCATAACAGATCAGCATACAACCAAAAGATTCAAGATTTTTATTCGTCACATACACAATTATACAGATTATAACCAGCAGTGAAATGTAAGTCAGGTCTCCTCCATGCACACTGCAACTATATGGAATACAAACACAAGAGAAAATACATAAATATAGGTATGAAAAAAATAATAAATAGAATGTGCAGGACAGTATACTCTCGACTTAATAAATAATAATACAGGTGCATCTCAATAAATTGCAATGTCGTGGAAAAGTTCATTTATTTCAGTAATTCAAATTGTGAAACTCATGTATTAAATAAATTAAATGCACACAGACTGAAGTAGTTTAAGTCTTTGGTTCTTTTAATTGTGATGATTTTGGCTCACATTTAACAAAAACCCACCAATTCACTATCTCAACAAATTAGAATATGGTGCCATGCCAATCAGCTAATCAACTCAAAACACCTGCAAAGGTTTTCTAAACCTTCAAAATGGTCTCTCAGTTTGGTTCACTAGGCTACACAATCACGGGGAAGACTGCTGATCAGACAGTTGTCCAAAAGACAATCAGTGACACCCTTCACAAGGAGGGTAAGCCACAAACACTCATTGCCAAAGAAGCTGGCTGTTCACAGAGTGCTGTATCCAAGCATGTTAACAGAAAGTTGAGTGGAAGGAAAAAGTGTGGAAGAAAAGATGCACGAGAGAACCGCAGCCTTATGAGGATTGTCAAGCAAAAACGATTCAAGAATTTGGGTGAACTTCACAAGGAATGGACTGAGGCTGGGGTCAAGGCATCAAGAGCCACCACACACAGACGTGTCAAGGAATTTGGCTACAGTTGTCGTCAGAGGCGTCTTACCTGGGCTAAGGAGAAGGCGAACTGGACTGTTGCACAGTGGTCCAAAGTCCTCTTTTCAGATGAGAGAGCAAGTTTTGTATTTCATTTGGAAACCAAGGTCATAGAGTCTGGAGGAAGGACAGAAAAGCTCCTAGCCCAAGTTGCTTGAAGCTCAGTGTTAAGTTTCCACAGTCTGTGATTTGGGCTGCTATGTCATCTGCTGGTGTTGGTCTATTGTGTTTTTTGAAAACCAACATCACTGCACCCGTTTACCAATACATTTTGGAGCACTTCATGCTTCCTTCTGCTGACCAGCTTTTTAAAGATGCTGATTTCATTTTCCAGCAGGATTTGGCACCTGCCCACACTGCCAAAAGCACCAAAAGTTGGTTAAATGACCATGGTGTTGTGTGCTTGACTGGCCAGCAAACTCACCAGACCTGAACCCCATAGAGAATCTATGAGGTATTGTCAAGAGGAAAATGAGAAACAAGAGACCAAAAAATGCAGATGAGCTGAAGGCCACTGTCAAAGAAACCTGGTCTTCCATACCACCTCAGCAGTGCCACAAACTGATCACCTCCATGCCACGCCGAATTGAGGCAGTAATTAAAGCAAAATGAGCCCCTACCAAGTATTGAGTACATATAGAGTAAATTAACATACTTTCCAGAAGGTCAACAATTCACTAAAAATGTTTTTTATTGGTCTTATGAATTATTCTAATTTGCTGAGATTGTGAATTGGTTGTTTTTTGTTAAATGTGAGCCAAAATCATCACAATTAAAATAACCAAAGACTTAAGTCTGTGTGCATTTAATTTATTTAATACACAAGTTTCACAATTTGAGTTGAATTACTGAAATAAATTAACTTTTCCACGTCATTCTAATTTATTGTGATGCACCTTTATAAGCAGGAATGTGCAAACAGGTTGTTCAGGGTATTTACATCATAGCAATATGAATGCTAGAGAATAATGAATAACTTGGTGATCATTAAGTTGTTGTTAAATGGAGTCATGTTGATGTTATGAGACTGAGTTTGAGTTTAGGAGCCTGATGGCCTGAGGGAAGAAGCTCCTCCTAAGTCTCTCAGTTTTTGCTATCATGCTATGGAAGCGATTGCCAGATGGTAAAATGAAGAGACGGTTACCAGGGTGATTTGAGTCCTTGATGATTTCGACAGCTCTGCTTTTGCAGCGTTTGAGGGAGATGTCCTGCAGAGAGGGGAGAGCAGACCCTGAGATGCACTCAGCTAAGCGCACAACTCTTCCAAGTCAATACACTTTCTATGGCCCCTGAATAGAAAGTTTTCAGGATTGCTGGTGAGACCCTGAATTTCCTCAGCTGTCGCAGATGGTACAGTCTTTGCCTGGTCGTGTAAAGATGTTTACACCAAGGTACTTGAAGCTGCTCACCCTCTCCACAGGGGTCCACTGATCATAAGAGGGCGTAGGGCGCTGCTGTCTCT